>CATIWO010177210.1:0-12971 GCA_949673435.1 Macaranga tanarius
ACAAGATCAGGTGGCATCCGTGGAAAAGGATCAGGATATAAAGTTAGTACAAGAGGAATGACTGCTACCACTTCTAGAAATGAAGAAGTTGAAGAATTGAGAAGTAAGCTAGCAGAAATGACCGCTCGATTGCAACTTCAAAAAACTTTAAACAAGGAGTTTCATAAAAAGATGGACAATATAATGATGCACATAGGATCACAAAGTTAAAATATTTTAGTAAGTAATGACTACCATAAATATTTATTTAAATTCCTACATGCTATAAACATTTTATTATTCAAATTCTAATATAGTTCTTTTTTTTTTTTTGGTAGGATGCCCATGATGATTGAAGAACAAATATGTTAGTTGATTATATATGCTCATGAAGTAGAACTTTAAAGTTTTAAGTTAAACATTATAACTAAATAAGGTGCATAGTGAAAAATAATATCATTATTTTCTTTGAGATGGTTGACTGCATATTTATAAAAAATTATTAAACAATTAATTATTGTCATTTTATTTTTCTAATGTTGATTCTTTATCAAGTTGCTGCATTAATTGAGTAAAAATAATATGAAAAATTTTAAAAAATTCTATATTAAGTATGGTGATGTTGCATAATTATAAGAATTTACTTATTGGGCATACAAAATTGTCCCTATTAAAGAATTAGAAATAAAAATTGTCTATATATATTAAAAAATCGAAAGGGAAAATAGTAAAGATGGGATGCATATCTTCCCCAATAAAAATTTTATATTTTTTCAAATGAGGACTAAAGTCATCCTAAAAGGTCAGGATGAAAATCACCATATTCTAATATAGGAATAAAATTTGTCTTCTAAAATGGGGACATAGATTGTCCTTAATGATGGGGGTAAAATTTATCGTCCTCTTAAATAGGGATTAAAATTGTCTTCTTAAGTTGAGAAAAAAATCAACCCCTAAAGATAGAGACGAATATCGTCCCTTTAGTATTAGGACGATTGTCGTTCCTCTTTTTAAGGACGATTGTCGTTCCTCTTTTTAAGGACGACTATCGTACCTACATTCGGGGATGAAAATCATCACTTAACTTGGGGACAACATTTGTCCTTTAAATGAGGACGGTATTATTATTTTTGTCCTCTATACAATAGGGGATGGAGACAATGGGGACAACACATTGGGACGACATTAATCGTCCCAAAAACAATAGGGGACAATTTTTAATATTTTAAAAGATATTTTTTGCCATCTCCTATTCTAATTTTTTTGTAGTATAATTATTTTTTAAAAATGTAGTTTTGTATTTTAAAAATTTAAACTAAAGAATAAGCTAAAGGAAAATAAACTAATGATTAACTCATATTAAATATAAAGTTGGAACATAGTTCTTCAGTCAAGAATGGCTTGCAATCACAAGTTTTGGATATAAGATATTCATGATTTGCTTGTGAGGTGGTATACTGCTAACCCATACCCTGTTGTTGGGTGGTAGAAAATGAATTAAGCATTGTTCGCCCATAACTGCACGTAACAGATAAAGCTAGCCAGCAGCACATGTCTACAAGTTACAAACTTTGATAAATATATACACACACATTACATAGTGTATTTCAAGTTTCCAACTCCTTAGTCAATAAGGAGGTCGAAAGTTAGACAAATGGCTAATATTTGTTCCAATTTAGACAAAAATAAAGATATTCTATTGTATAGTCCTAAATTTTAATCTAATACTGAGTCTCCGTTCAGTGGATAATCTAGGTCAATATTCATATACATGTGGAATCCATAGGTATGGACAAATTTGGATGATGATTAAGTTATGTATGCAAATTAAAGCAAAAAGCAATGAAAAACACATATTTTGTCCCTGTATTTTAATTTTTTTTTATATTGTCCGTGTACAAAAAAATTGGCACATTATAACCTTATATTTTTATTTACAAACACATTTGACCCTTATTAAATAGATAGAGATAACTGATGTTAAAAATATCCAGTTTGGTCCTTATAAGTTAAAAAATTTCTTTTTAATACTTATAATTTTTATTCTTAACAAACAAATCCATATAATTGCTAAAATAATTCAATTAAATTTATTAAAAGCTTTTAAAATTATGTATATTTTTATTTTTTTATCTAATTAAAATGTAGGTCATTTATTTCTAATAAGTTTAATATATATATATATATATATATATATATATATATATATATATATATATATATTAATTGTTTATTAAATATTTATAAAATTAAAAAAATATGAATGAAAAATAATATATGAAAAAGATGTTAACTAAGATGTATGAGCTATTTAATAAATGAAATATAATAAATCATATTCACCATATAGATTTTATCATATTTATATAAAATATATTTATAATTGTAGTTCAAGAAGTAGTTTATATAATTTATAATTGTAATTGTATATCTATTTTTTAAAAAATTTTAAAATAATTTTAATATAAATAGTAATTAATTAACTATAATTTGTATATTATTCAAATACGAGTAAGGTCTATTATATTTTTTCACATATGGAAAAATATAAATTTATCAGTTTAAAGATAATATTATAGTAAATTAAAATTTTTATTCATTAAAAATATTAATTAATAGAATTATTAATTTATTGAGTATTAATTGTAACAAAAATAATTATGTGTGATAATATTTTTTTTATTTTTATTTGAAAAATATTATGAATTTTCACTAGTATTTTATTTATTAAATAGCTTATGTGCCTTTTTATTAATTAAATTATCATGTATTAATTTTTGCCACGTTTATGTATTAATTATATAAACATTCGATGAACAATTAAAATATGTTATAATTTTTAATATTATAAATCTATTAGAAATAGATGACATACATTTCAATTAAATAAAAAGTATATAATCTTTAAAATTTTTATTAAATTTAATTGAATTATTTTAGCAATTGTATGGATTTATTTGTTAAAAATAAATATCATAAGGATTAAAAAGAAATATTTTAAAATTATAAGGACCAAACTGGATATTTTTAACAGCCATTATCTCTTCCCATTTAATAAGGATTCAATGTGTCGGTGGCTTGTAATGTGCCAATTTTTTTGTATAGGGGGACAATGTAAAAAAAAGTTAAAAGTACAGGGGCAAAATATGTATTTTTCCAAAAGCAATTGGGTTATAGAAAATATAATGCTTGATTAAGTGTTAAATTCGATTAAGTAATGGAGGAAGCAATAAATGATGATGGATATTGGGATGTCATTAATTCCATAAGGTAGTTGCAACTTCCGTGGACTTTCATAATAAAATTAAGAGGATTAAGAAATAAAGTTAATTAATATCTGAAATAAGGAAAATAAATTAGGACAATTAAGTATATGCTGTCCTACCCACTTCTATTAATCTGTAGTCACTAGCTATAAATAAAAGTGTTTCTTAAATTTAATTTTCACAACGAGGTTTTCAAAACTAGCATACACACTGCAAATAGTTTGCTCATAATTTGGTAGGTCCTTGTTACTTTCTAGCTAATGCATGTTGTTTAAGTCACAGGGAACTCGGGCAAAATGCTATGTTTTAGCGGTTGGGTACTTATTTCATGAAAGAAATTGAAATGTCCCTTTCTATATCTCAACTAAAACTAAAAGAGCCTGTCTTCTTGAAAAAAAAAAAGATAAATATATATAAGGGTATCAAATATTTAATTATTTTCGATGTTCTAAATTAAGATATTATTCTCGCTTTAATCATGTTGCTAATTAAGTGAATGAACCTAATCATAATGCATGGATCTTAATTTCTTTATTGTGTTTTTCTATTATACATTAATTTATTCAACTAATAGTATACTTAATTGTCACTTTAACCATCGATGATTATATACTTAGTATTTTTTATAAGGTCCTTTGGCTTTGTTAAAAAAGGTCATTATCACAATATAATTTAGGTTTTTTTTTTGAAAAGATATAATTTAGGTAATTAAATAAGCTGTCTTGCATTATTTCAACCAACGTCATTGTCTTAATAATGACATACATATGTATGTAGTTAGGCCCTTGCTGATATAAACTTAATTTGAGCAGCTTAGTGGATCAAAATAATCTAAGTTAAATATTTCAAGATGCTTGCTGATGATGATACCCAGTGCACATGCAATATCCAACTCTATTTTGTCCATAACCTATGATTTGTCCTTTTTTATATATGGTGATTATATTATTATACTTTAATTTGATGGATAGTGCATGTTCTGATAATTAAAAAAACAAGTACACAGCAACCGCACAAGGTACCCTATCCGATAAGGTGAAATCTGTATCACCAAATTGTTTGGAATTTGGATGAATTGCAGGATAATTTTTTTTCATTAATGGTTTATTAATTAAGTTTTCAAGTTCAAGTATACAAGCAATTATAATTAAAGTTAGCTCTTCAATGACGTAACTAAATCTGAGCTCAAACTTGTTGCCACTATAGGACTCTTGACAATGTGTTTACCTTCGTCATCAATCCAACTAAGATGGCCAAATACTATACCTTCTTTAAGCTGTGATGGACCCTCTATCACCAATTTGTAACTTAGCTTCTGGTTCTTAGCTTTGAACTCCAGCTTATCTGGCACGACACTGATCTTTACTCCATTAATGGGTGTCAGAGTTGCTGTGTAAGTTGACATTTCTTCTCCTACATTGGTTACTGTCCTGTGAAATTCTTGCACTGAGGTCACACCCGATTTTGAATCGTTGGAGTTGAAGAAGGCAATGAAAGAAGGGTAGTTAATGTCCAAGGATGCAGAAGAACAATCATTAGAAGATGACCTTGTGATAATTTGGATTTGCTTCTGAGTGAAGTTTAATGCACAGAGGAGTTTCACATAATCGGTCGAGTTCATGTCATAAATTAGACCTGGGTCTACTGCTTTGCTAGGATCAACCTGACCAGCACCCATGTCTAAAGGAGTTGCAGGCAGGTTATCATTCCCAATATCTTTGATGGGTCCAGAAGTGTGGTCCACGGTATCGGCAGTAGTCATCATTGCTGACCGGATTGCGGCAGGGCTCCAATCTGGGTGTGCCTTTTTCAGGAGTGCTGCCACTCCTGAAGCATGTGGGCAAGACATTGATGTTCCTGACAATATATTGAAGTTGCTGAAGAGTGGTTTAGAATTGATGCGGGCCGCTTCAATGTTTTGAGGCCATGCAGCTAAGATTAACGAACCAGGAGCCATAATATCAGGTTTCATGATATATGGGCAACTCGGTGATGGTCCTCTAGAGCTGTAGCTAGTCAGACTTGGAGCTGATTTGATTCCCAGACTTGTTTTCTGAAACTCCATGCTTGCTTGTGGGTTGGTGCTGCTTTTGATGAAATCTTTGATAGTTTCTCCATTCTTTGGACTGATAAAAATGGCCGGAAATGAACTTTGGATGAATGATTCAAGATCAGTGAAATTAGTTATGAAGATGCCTCCAGAGACATTTGCTCTTCTCACGTTAAAAAATTGGTCGTCTAAGGAACCATTCTTGTCCTCGCACACCACAATTTTCGGCCCAACCTTATTCAATTCCTTGGAATCAAGACAGGCATCCAAGAAAACTATTGGAACTTGACTAGAAGAAGAATTTCCGGGATAGAGAGATGAGCCGGTGACAGAAACGCCATTTTCAAGCTTCAAAATAGCATTGAATTCACGGTCTAATGTACCAGCAGCAACAGTTAGAACCCAAGGAATGCCATTATGTAATGTCTCAAGATAAGGGCCTTCATTTCCTGCTGAAGTTGACACAAAAATGTTCTTCTCCACAGCAGCAAATGTGGCCAGGGCAATAGGATCCTGATACAGGGGAACACCATCCAAGCCTAAAGAAATGGATATAACATCAACACCATCTGTAATTGCTTGATCAATTGCAGCAATTATATCCGCAACAGAGGCACCTTCATTCCACAGAGCTTTATACATGGCTACATGCGCTTTAGGAGCCACACCACTAGCAGTTCCTGGAGCATAGCCAAAGAAAGAAACACCTTCCACAAAATTCCCAGCCGCAGTGCTGGAAGTGTGGGTCCCGTGGCCATCCGTGTCGCGTGTGGAGTTAATGGATATGGTGACGTTCTTGGCAACTAGAGCTTTGTTGAAAGATCTAGCTCCAATCAGCTTCTTGTTGCACAATGATGTATTGAACTGGGTGCCACTTTCGCACTCTCCTTTCCATCTTTTTGGAATATCTGAAATCCCATAGTCACTGTAGCTCTCACTTTCCGGCCACACACCAGTGTCCACCACTCCGATAATGATATCTTCACCATAATTTGTCGCCTGCCAGACCCCTGAATTGCCACTGAGGCCAAGAAACGTAGGCGAGCGAGTTGTGTCTAGCTTGACAGGCAAGTCTTTAATGGAAGAAATGTATCCTGGAGAATTTTTTAATGCCTCAAGCTCAGACAGCGAGAGATGAGCACTGAAACCATTGATAACATGGTTATAAGTGTAAAGAAGCTTGGAAGAGACAAAAGGTGCAGCAGGATTGTTATTATTGTTGTTATTAATGGAGCTGGAGACTGCAAAAGCAGAGGAAAGAGTGGCCAAGTACCAGCTATGATGGCTGGAAAAGGCTTTGGGCATGGCAGATAGATCCATGTGAACTATATAATTGTCTGTTTGTGCTAATGTGGGTATGAAGAACGAGAGAGTGATAAAAGAAAGCCATAAACAATAGAGAATATTGTAATGTGTAGCCATTGATAAGAAAAGAAAGGATTTGATTTTTTAGTAGAATAATAATGTGTACATTTATGTGTGCTTATATAGAGGGTTTTGAAGCTGCAGATACCTTTCAATTTCTTAAAATTTCTCTCTATATTTGTTCTCCAAATTGCTTTAAAAAAGAGATATGGGCTCATCTAGTCAATTATAAATTGTAAATTAAATAATAAGATGTTTTTTTCTTATAAGAGAAAAACATTTAACTTATAATATTTTAATCATAAAAATTGTATCTCATACAAATCAAATTAGGTCAGATATATTTTAAAATTTAAATTATAAATGTTTTTATATTCAATAGATATAAAAATTTTAATTATTTTGGAGTTCGAGTGAATTTAAAAGAAAATTTTCTTATTAGAATTAAATAACTTAAATTTATAATTTAAGATGGGTGAATATTGCAAATTTATACTTAGCTAGATGACACCCACCTAACACGCTTTGAGCCTTTATTGAACTTGCTAAGTTCTTGGCTTGGTCTCATTCTCAAAATTCCTAAAAGAAATGTGAAGTCATGAATTAAGTTGAATGAAGCTGACACTCATCAAGAAATTGAAGCTTATAAGTCATAGAACATCCTCACGGCTAAGATAGTGGAGAAATATATGATATGAGATGAGATGAGATGAGGCGAGGCACTGGCTTGATGTGCGGGTATGGACCGCTTTAATTAATGCTTTCGCGTGAAAAAAAGGCTCAAGCTATCACAACAAATCTATCGTTATCGAATTCTCAAGTGCTTGTTCAAAAAAACAACACAAAACAAAAAATCCCGATAAGTGAAAGTTATGCTAAAATTCTTATATATGTAGTGTGGATTAGTAGATCAATTTTCACTCGGTTTATTGGAGAGACGAGAATAGGAGACCATAACTTGGTTTATTTTTGAGATCCCCACCATGTGCATATATAAATATATGTCCAAATAAGTTTCTATCTTAATCACAATAATAAGGACTTCTCCAAGGAAGCCATGTGAGTGTAGCTAAATATGTTTTACAACCCAGTAATATGATGTTATCCAAAAAGAGCACAATTGGTAGTGATTTTATCATTCCATCTTAATCCAAGATACCTGCAAAATAAAGGAATATGAAGTCATTGGTTTTATTTAGGTACGGATCTAGAAATTATGATATACGGGAGACTAAGGTCGTGTTTGATAAAACTGAAAATTAAGTACTGAATATAATAAATACTGAAATTTTTAAGTAATGAATTAAATAAATATGTTTGATAACTATAAGTGCTGAAAATCATAAAAGTGATTAATTTTACCTATTTAATATTGTGATATTGATAAGTGAATAATAATTTTTAAATAATAAGGACAAAATAGTCAATCTAATAAAAAAATTTAAAATATTTTAAATCAAAAATTTTAACTTATTATTTTAAGTACTTTTTAACTTAATTAAATAATTTAAGTTGGACTCATTTTGAGTTATCAAACCAACTTAAAATAATTAAATGCTGAATATATTAATTTTCAGTATTAAATGGTTTATTAAACACCCCTAAGTTTTATATTTCAGTACATATAATGAAAGTCAAAAGATTAATAAATGATATCAATAAAAACATTATAAAAATAAGAACTGAAAAAAAAGATAGACAAAGTTATAATTTGAACAATTTGGGTATCCATATATGAATTATATAGTTTGTGAGGATTTAATCTAATGGTCAAATCTCTTAAGACGTGTGAAAATGATTCAAATTTAAGTCTTATCTCTCTCTTTCTCGTCCCAGTTATACTGAATATATATATACATGTAGCTCTTCATTCCCCAAAAGTAGTTTTACCCCTGATTTTGTTGATGTGTCTGTATGAATTATTTGAAAGTTAAATTAGAAATAACTCAATTACTTTTTCTTAGTTATAGTAAGAATATTTTCAATTACTTTGGTATAGTTTTAGAAATAAATTTTTAAAATACTTCATAGCAGAATTAAACGCTATTTGACAAAAAAAAGAAAATACTTTACTTTAGTTAATCTACCTCTCAGAAATGGGATAAATCATTTCTTCTAACACACATATATAAGATTAAGATAAATTTTGTACATTGAAGATTAAACCAAGGTAATTAATTTTGATTTTTGAGAGAACATGTAAAGGCTGAGAAGGAAAGAAGAAGCATATGGGCGGACCCATACATGGGCATGCAAAAAAAGCAAAAAGGATAATTGTAAGGGTGAACGTTCTTAGAATTGATTTGTGGACAGTATTATCGGAGGTTGCGTTTGGTTTCGTTTGGTTGCATGTCGCTTCAGTCATTTCTGAGTTTAAAGGGACGAGCAATTGCAAGAAATCTGTATGTACCAAGTAAATGCGTTTATTGTAATTCAAGGAGTAAATGATAGAAGCAGAGACTTGGGGTTATCATGAATTTTGTCCATGTATTCGGTTAAGCAAACATTACTCATTATTATGAGATTAGCTACAAATTTGGGCTTTTTGCCAATTTGTGGCAAAAGAGAAAATTTTTTTTCCATTTTATAGTATTTATTGAAAAAATTCCCATTTTGGGTAATTTCAAAAAAAATTACTAATTTGAAGTGAATTTTAGTGACGTGTAGGGGTAGAAACATTCTACCACTATGAATGGCGGAATGACATAATTTTTTTTTTAATTGCATTCCGCCACTTGCAGTGGTGGAATGACTCTTTTTTTTTTTAATTTAATTTTTTAACTGAGCTTAACTGAACTGATTCGGTTCGGTTTAGTTCGGTCAGTTTTCGGTTCACTAATTTTATTTTTTGAAAAATAATTTTTTTTATTTTTTGTATATATTTATTTTATATTTTTTTAAAGTATATTCTTCAATTCTATTATTTAAAAAATATCTTTTATTTATAATTTTAATATTTATGTATAACTTTTCTAAATTAACATATGTTATTAGGTATTTTATAATGTATATTGATTTGTATTTTGGTCGGTACGGTTTTTTTCGATTTTCTAAACTCAAAATCAAAACTGAACCGATTAACCGAAATTTTTAATATCTAAAATCGATAATTGAACCGAATCTATATATAACTAAACCAAATTTGTCGGTTCGATTCGATTAATTGGTTTTCGATTTTTTTGCACAACCCTACTCTGCAGTGCTTCCAGGTTGCTTTTTTTTTTTTTTTTTCCTTTCTGCCACTTTAAGTGGCGGGAAGGCTTTTTAATATTTTTTTATGCATTCCGGCAGTTTGACTGGCGGAATGCAGTGAGAGACTTTTGTTCCTTTGTATTTCCACCAGTGCAACTGGCGGAGTGTTTTTTTTTAAAAAAAAAATACTTCACCTTAAAATGGGAAAATTTTTTTAAACTATTGTAAAATGGGAAAATCTTTCCTTTTTCACCCTAAAAAGGGAAAAAGTCCCTACAAAATTGATGAAACACAAGTGTAATTTAGTTTCTACCTTCTTTCCTCTTTAATTTATTTCTCTTTTTTATTTTGTATTTAATTTATTTCACTTCTTTAAGACATAAATAAGAAAGAAAAACCACGTGTCACCTCATTCAGGTATAAAAAATTTAATTGTTTTTACATTAAATTTTATATATAAGAAAATAAATAGCTGAAAATTTTGCATTTTTTATGAAATTTATCAGTTTAAATAGCTGATTTTTTTTTATTTAATTTTAAAAAAATTTATGTATGAAAAATTAAATAACTGAAAAAATTTAAATTTTTTTACAAAATTTATAAATTTAAATTAGTTGAAGATTTTTAAATATCAAATAGAGAAAATAATTACTAAAAAAATAATAAAGGAGATATCAATAATATATTATGTTGATGTAGTTAGGACATAAAGATATAAAATTTGATGTTGATGGAGTATGAACATCAAAATATTTAATTTATTTTACTTAAAAAAACCAAGATGAAAACTAAACAAATCAAATTGCATATTTTGTCGTTGTTCAAAAAAAATTATAAAATATTATAAATATTCTAAATTAAATAAAAAATTTTAAAAATATGGCAGTTTTTGTTTTCTTTCAAAACTTAACTACCGTGTTTTCATATACATATATATATATATATATTTTTTCTTTCATGTTTATGGTTTCTTCTTCCTCTTCTTCTCCTCTTCTTTTTTTCATAATTTCTCTTAAAATCTATCAATTTTTCATTTTTCTTCCAAACCCATTACTAATTTACAAAATTAACCTCATTAACAATAAATTTACAATAATAAAAAAAATTTAAACGAGATGTTTCTTCTTCTTCTTATTTCTCTTCATTTTCTTTTTCTTTTTCTAATTTTATTTTTGGTGCTATCGGTATTGATAAATTTTTACCAATTTATGAGCTTTTATTGATTTGATGAATCTTTTTTTTTATTATTATTGGAATTTGGGAGATTCTTATATCTTACCTTTTTCACATTTTATTTTTGAATTTTATATTTATGATGTTATAGGTGTTGATAGATTTTTAGTTTCTTGTTAATTTGGTGGATATGTGTTATGATAATTTTTTTTTGTTTTGATATTGTGTGTTATTTGTTGAAGATTGTTTTGAGGTTATTTTTTTTAATTGTTTTATTTCTTTAAATATTACAAATTTTTTTATTGGTTGTTTTCAATTTATTTTCTGGTTATTTTATGATTGTTGAATGGTTGTGCGAGGTTGTTTTAATATTATTTATTATTTTTTAGTTGCTGAAAGTTGTTTTCAAATTGTTTTATTTCTTTAAATATTACTAATTTTTTATTGGTTATTCTCAAATTATTTTCTGGTTGTTGAATGATTGTTTTGAGGTTGTGTGAGATTGTCTTGACGTTATTTATTATTTTTTAGTTACTAAAGGTTGTTTTCACTTTTTTAATTATTTTATTTCTTTCAAAATTAAAATTTTTTTATTAGTTCTTTTTCATATTATTTTTTAATTATTGAATGGTTGTTTTGAGGTTGTGTGAGGTTGTTTTGATGTTATTTATTATTTTTTAGTTGCCGAATGTTGTTTTGAGGTTGTTTGGAAGTTCTTTTAAGGTTTTTTAATTGTTTTATTTTGTTTTGAGGTTTTTTAATTATTTTATTTCTTTAAATATTATAATTTTTTTTAGCAAATGAGTAGGTTAAAATTTTTAAAAGTTAAATATATAATTTTTTCAATAAAATAAATTCAATGAAATCTGAAATATGGTACCTCTATTTTATACTTTGTAAAACAGAGATAAAGTAGAGTTATTCAAATTGGTTGTTCTTGTAACACCCTCACAACCAACATACATTGCATATATATATATTGTAGGACATGTTATTCCATTGATGGCAATTATTAACTACATAAAATATGAAGTTGATGTATTATACTACATCAAAATGCACGTGTGAAGCTCTCGTTGCTGGCCCCTCCTGAGAATGGCTATTGAAGTGTAGACTACAAATTTAAGAGCTGAACACTATCCTAAAAAATAATAATCATGCAAAGGAGTGAGTTTGCAACTCAATAAGTAGCACTAATATATATATATATATATATACACACACACACACACACACACAAATCTTCTCAAGAACTAATTAAGGATAATAAAATAAATTTATGTTGGACTACACAGGTGTAACATCCGTGTCCTAAGACCGGATTACTGTTCATAATTATGTAATTAAGAATGTATTACTGTTCAGTAATCAAATTTGATGATTTAAGAGTTATTTGCCACTGTTCTGAAATATGCTTTGGAGTTTGATTCTTTAGTAAATAAGTCAATACTTGATATTGAATGAACTTGTGGCATGGAATTGACATTGATAAAAGATTCTAATGTGTTAAGATAAGAACCGATATGATAGAAAATTCGATATTAAGACTTGATGTTATTTGAGGAAGTTATAAGGACGAAATTGAAAGAAATAAAAGAAGAGGGATTAAGAGGAAATAAAGGATTAGATAAGGATTAAATAAAGGATAAGGAAGAAGGAAAAGAGAAGCAAAGCTTCTGCAGAAGAAAGAAAGAAAACAAAGAACGGGAAGAGAAAGGAAATAAAAAGAAAAAGGAAGAAAGAAGGAAAGCTTTGTCTGGAGTTTCAAGAAGCAAACAACATCAACAAGAACAAGAGGGAATCGGCTGGAGAAAGCTGTGAGTGGCTCAGCTTCTTCTCCTTCTTCGTTTTCTTTTCTCTTTTGGCTTTGAAGTTTTGATTGAAAATGTTGGATTATGATAGCTATATGATTTGATTGGATTTGGAACTTCTTTTATTAGTTCCTA
>CATIWO010177227.1:0-11733 GCA_949673435.1 Macaranga tanarius
AATGAATAAAAGCATAATTAAAAAATTATGAACAAAAAAACATAATTAAAAAAATATATTTTTTTAATTGATTGACTTTCACATCCATATTAATTACATATAAAAACTAAACAATATATTAAAAATATGATGAACTTCCAATCTATAGAAAATGAACATCTACGTTAAAACTAATGAACCTATATGCACAAACTAATGAACCTAAAGTTATAACAAACACAAACAAACAAACACACATAAATCTCAGAAAAAAGAAATCAAACACAAAAAAAAAACATAAATCACCGATTCAAACGATAAAGTTTAAATCCAAAATTGAAAACTAAAGAACAAAACAATAAAAATAATAAATAAGTAATCAAATATCACAATAAAAAAAAGTAATTTTACTGGAAATCTGTTCATCCATTTGAAACCGCAGAACTTCAATCATCTAAAAAAAAAAAATTAAACGCAAACAGGCAAAAACGCCCAAAGAAGAAAAAATAATAAAAGAAATCGAACAAAAAAATACAAAGAAATTGAACAAAAGCAAACATTCAAAAAAGAATCTCTTAAAATATCCAAAAAAGGTGAATCTCTCAAAGAATAAAAAATAACGCTCAAAGGAGATATTTAAAAGATAAAATCTCTCAAAGAAGAAAACATGAAAGATAAGCAAAGTGAAGAAAACGGAAAGAGAGATGAAATCAAAGTTAACAGCCGTTAAGTTTAAAAGCCCAAAACATTTAAAAAAAAAACGTATTTTTTAACTCACACATGTGAAGGAGCCCTGATCCATATTGCAATATGGACAGGGATCCATAATATAATTTACCTGATATTGTGATATAAATCCAAATACCAAGTTCAACAAGCTTTGTGGTTCATTAAGAGTCCAAAAAGTTCCAATTACAAGATTCAAATTTAAAAAACTTCAAGAAGTTTTATTGGGTTTGATACAAGACATTTGGAAGGTCCAATAATATGGAATTTTAATCCAATTCCTTGAGGGAAAAGTGGAGGCTCAAAAGGCTATGTTAATCACTGGTTGAATTTCCATATTTTTGAGCATTTTAAATGTCCTGTATCAAACTCAATAAATCTTCTTGAAGTTTCTTAGATTTGGATCTTGCGATTGGATATTCTTAAACTCTTAATGAATCATGAAATTTGTTGTACTTGGTACTTAAATTCACATCATACCGGATCTTGTATCACAAGTAAAAACAAATCTCGCTCCTACTTACATTTTTTTATCTTTTAATATCTATGTATCTAAAAATTAAAAATTAAGTTTAATAGTTTTTAAAAGTACATTTATAATTATTTAATTATATATATATGAGTACTATTCGGTTATAAATAGAAATCGAATAGATGCAACTAAATTTTTTAATTTTAAATTTGAAAAAATAATTGATTATTTAGTTCAATTTTTAGTAAAAATGTAAAAATAAATTATATTTTTATATTTTAATTTTTCTAATTTACTTTTTAAACTAAATGCTTATGCCTGAAAAAAAATTGTTTAATTTTTTCTAATGCATATTTTGAAATTTAATAAATTAGACCTAATACATCAATGTATAAAATTTTTGAAGTGAATTAGTTAAAATAAATATTTTTTTAGAGTGAATTAAATTTCTTAAAAAAATTAATTTGGACTAATTAATAGAATTTGTTAATCATTGAAAAATTAATTTATGAATTGGAGGCAATTTGACATGATAGTCTTTTTTTTTTTCCTTCTATTTATAAGGGTCTCATACATCATTAATTAATGATCAAACTGCCAAATTAGTTTGACTTAACAGTCAACATCAACCTTAAAAAAAAATAATGATTCATATCTCTCAAAAAGGTATAAATAGTGCTAGCTTTTGATGCGAAAATTTTTAAATTGTCCCTTAATCATTCAAATGTCCCTTACTAATGGAGCAAATAAGTAATTTTAAAAAGTAAATTTTTATCTTTATTTGGTAAGAGATAACGCTATTAATTTCTCTTTAAGAGACATGTATCATTATATATATATAAAAAAAGCTTACTTGTAGCATTTTGCAAATTACAAGTGTTAAAAGAAGGGTCTAACAGTCCACATTAGGGTTGAGCACGTGTCAGAACAGTCCGGAGAATGCAAATTCTTCGGACCCGATCTGAAAGTCGGAGAATTCAAAAATCAATTCTCTAGACCCGGCCCCAAAAATTTAAATCTCTGCTCCGATTTATTCCGAAAAATCAGAGTTGTTCGGGATGAAAATTCGTAGCAAATAGAGAATTCAAGTTGATCCGGAGCAAAACCAAAATTCATAGATTATAGTATTATTCATTATCTAAAAATTCATACTTAAACAATTGAAAATTCCAAAAACTATTATAAAACCACATAACACATGTAATATGAAATTTTAAAAAATTAATTTGAAATTAAAAAATAATCTATTAAGAAAAATAGAAAATGAAGTTATTATAACACTCATAACACTAGCATTCCAATTTTAATTCATAAAGTTTTCACTAAAATTATATAGTTTAATTTTTAGTTTATATATTTGAAATTAATATTTAATAAATATTATATCTAATATGTACTATTTTTTTTATAAATTTTATTTTTATTTTAAATATTTATATTTTAATAGTTTTATATTTGGAATATATAAAATAAGATGATTATAATTTAAATATATAAGATAAGATGATTATAATAGTACTATCTTTTTAATAAATTTTACCATTAAAATCTTATTTATAAATTTAAATTTATTTTATAATTTAAACATGTATTGAAAATTAAATTTAATTGATGAGTATATTTATTTTATTTCAAACAATCAATTAGTATTTAAAATCTCAAATATTATATGTTAAGTATACTTAAATTTAATTGTAGATTATCAAAAATAAATTATTTGAGTATAATTAATTGCTAAAATGGTACTAAATTTTACTTGTAATATATAATTTTAGATTTCTAATCTTTTTTTAGGGCAATTCTAGATTTCTAATTTTATCAATCATCGATTATCAATTTTATAATACATCATAAAAAATAAAGATAATAGCCATTAGTAAAATTATTGAGATATATATACTCACATATATATATTATGTATGTGTGTGTATATACATATATGTATGTATGTATGTATATGTTATATATATATATATAATTTTAGTAAATTACCAGTTTTAGTCTCGGTTCTTTGGTTCGGAGCAATTCGGTACGGTTCAGTTTAGATCTCGGTTTGAAGAACTTAATATCTCCAGACCCGTCCCAATAAAATTTTTTGGGACAATTTAGTTCGGAGAAAGTTAAACGGTCAACAAAAATTTTCGATTCTGGAGATTTTTAGTTCGAATTTTCGGAACAATTCAGATTTTCCATGTCCTGTGTTCAACCCTAGTCCACATGACCTTTAAAGTCATTATGTTAGGCTCCTCAACTTTATTTAAAAAATATATAGCCCTCAGACTTTGTGATGCATTAGTTTTTTAAAACCTTGCATAACGAAAGTAATAAAATAATATGTAGCCTCTTTTAATAGCTTGAATAAAAATTAATAGAAAAATTCATAAAGAAACAAGGTTATTTCAAATAATAATAATAATAATAAGAATAAGAAAATTGAGAGTTTAATTGATTAATTTAGTATCACTATAAGGAAATGAGTGCTTTCACATCAATAAATCAATTTAGAGATGGTAAGATTACCAACACATGTAGAAAGCGCGGTTTCTTACTGGGACCAAAAATTATGACGAAACTTTTTTGCCTCGCTAACATATACTTCTCTATTTCATTTCAATTGTCGTTTAAAGTAAGTTATAAAGATTAAGAATTCTATTTAATAGGTATAACTATAGATACAAGTGACTATATTACTTTTTTTAGAAAGACTAAAAGTCATACTCTAATCAAACTCTAAAACTAAAATATGAGTGAAGTTGGAAATAAAAAATTATTTTTTATTTATAATCTAAAAACGTAATTTGGAGTGAAATAAATTTTATTTTTTAAAACGATAATTGAAATGGTACAGAGGGAGTAATAAACCATGCTTTAATGTTCATGCATCGGCATAATTAGTGATTCTTTCTATAAAGTGCTGCAAAACAATTTGACGGCATTAAATTTAATGTCGCTATTTTCAAAATCTAAAAATATTTTTTTTAAAAAATGTATGACATTTATAAACCATTGCATCCCTAACACAATGACATCATACTTAAACTAGGGTCTTTAATCGTGAACATATAATTAAACTAGTGTTCTCATACAATAACCTTGCTTCAGTGAGTCTTATATCGAATTTGCGATAAAAAGCATTGCGATTGTGAACAAAAAAAGACATGTTGATGATTTTCTAGTGGCTCTCTTAATTTTTGGTTGAGGTACTGGAGAAAACTATTGATAGTACTCATCGTTGCCTCATATTCTTGAATTCAATTAGATTTTTTTTGTAATTGCAATATCAACCCTTTTCAAGCCAAATTAATTTACCAGTTCGATTATATTTAGCAATTAAAGAAGCATTTCAAAAATTCATGTAAAGATTTGTTAGAATTTTGATAAAAAATTAAAAGAAAATGAATCCTCAAAATCAAGGATTAAAATTTTTGAGTCAATCTCTACATTTCTTTTCTTCCAAACTGCATCTCACCGATAAAATGGAAGTTTTGACAGTGAACGGTTGAAAGGAAGTGCTAAATGACTTGCCTTTACCTCAGCTTTTGCGTGCAAACAATACCTGTAAACAAAATAGTTGGATCAATTGATATTCTAGCATTTTTCAATAATTTTTAAATTTATTTCTCCAGTTATATATCACAATTATTATTTTATTGGATATTAAAAGCAGTAGTTTTGCAACAGGGTATGGAGATTAACAGCTTAATACTTACAACCTGCATTGTTATAGGGATTATAAAAACATAATGTTTAGGCCTTAAGAATGAGTTTAATTTGCCTAAAAAATTGCTCACTAAAAATTACTAATGGCTCTTGGTACCATATCTATATGTGTATTTATATAAATAAAATTAAAAACAATTAAATTATTAATTATTAATTATAACCATTGATTTAATTTAAGTAAAAATTAGTTAATTTAAATTAATTTTTATAATTAAATAAGACTTAATCTAATAAAATTATTATATTTGTATAAATATATATATGTGTATGCTAGCAGGTGAGAACCTTTTTTTCTTTAGTAAACAGAAGAACATCTGAACCATTTAGTAGTTAAGACTAGGATTGGCAATTTATTTGCTAGTTGTAACAACCTATTAAAAGGTATCCGAATATATATAAAAATAAGGGAAAAGTACTCTGTGTTTCTACCATTTTTTAATTCCTGAACTATGGTTTGTTTGTTTTTTTTTTTTTTTTTAAGGGAACTATGGTTTGTTTGGTGACAAATTGGTATCCTGTGTTTTACGCAGTTGGCAAATAGAGGTAAATTAGCTAATGTTCATTAAAAATAATGACGTGGCATAAAATATTTTGGTCAGATCACTTTTTTTTTTTTTTGAGAAACTAAAAAAAAATATTTCTGTGATTTTATTTTTTAACTTGCAGTTTCTATTTGTGACAAGTTAGAACCCCATGTTTTACAATACCAAAAAAATAATAAATTAATTTATTTTATTATAAATAATAATATGAAAAATATATTTAATTAATGATTGTCTGTAAGTTTAACCAATCTGGGATATATATATATATAAAATTTCATATTTCAAAATTTTTTTAGTTCCACAAAATTAAGTATTAATTATAATAAAATTAGTAATAATTCATTAACAACATAAAATTTAAATTAATCAAATTAAAATATACATAAAACAATTGAATATATATATTACAAAACAATAAAAGATTATAAAAAATTGATTAAACCAGTAATAAATTGTTAATAAAAAATTTTCATATTATAATTTACAATTAAATAAATTGATTTATTATTTTTTGATATTGTAAATCACATGATACTAACTTGTCATGAAAATAAATCACAAAAATAAATCACTAAGTCATTTTCTTTCTCAGAAAGAAAAGTGATCTGAGAAAAAGTACTTTGCCACCTCATCATTTTTTATATTTTTTCTAAAAATAATTATTCGAATTTGTTCAAAATTTAATTAATATTTTATTTTTATTATTCGTATTTGTTCCGAACTTGATTAGTGATACCCACATATTACTCGAATTCGTTTAAACCTATAAATTTTTTTTTTTAAAAAAAAATCAAATTGAGCAGAAAATGGCTAGAACTTTTATTTTAAGGTTAGTAACATATATTTGATATATAATAATTATAACTAAAAGTATAAATAGTTATTTTACCCAATAGTTTAATGTAAATTTTAATAGTTGAAGGTCAGCAATTTGTGAATCATATGCACATCCAGAATTAAAGTTTTATACATGTTTTATTTAGATATTTGGCATCGGTACCAGTAAACCTATATATATATATATATATATATATAACTGCAACATTTGATATTTTTATTAAAAAAATATAATTAAAATTAAAAAATGAGTTTTCATCTTTTAAAAATTATTTAATTAATTTATAATTATATTATATCAAAGTACTTAATTAATATATTTAAATTATTTTATTTTATTTATATTTTAAAATAATTAAATAAAATATATATTAATTTACAATTGTAGCATTACATGAACTCATAAGTAGTTGGTATTAAAATTAATATCCGAAACAATTCAAAATTTTTATTATTATTGTTTGATTCAAGTGAACCCATTACCATAAATATTTTTCGTTGTGTGGTGTGGTACCTTTTTTTCATAGAAACTGAAAAATGGATTGATTTTTTTGATCATCTACATTGATTGTAGGTATGTGTTTATGAATTACATTTATCACACTTTTTGTAAAATTGTCATAATTTTTGTGTTTTGTACAAACAAAATAATACATATGCTGCCCTATGAGCTTCATAAGTTTTGCCATTTTGACACTTTTACCATTTAAACACTCCAAGAAAATCAGTGAATAAAGACGAAAGATTCCGTTTTTATTTGCGATTAGAGACTGAATAGAGACGAAACAGTTCCGTCGCTAAATCTTTGTCCACTAAATTGTTAGAGACGGAAAATTTTCCGTCGCTAATATTTATGATGGAATTTCCGTCACAATTTAGAGATGGAAATTATTTTTCGTCTCTAATTTTGACCTGTGGAAAGGAGGAAATTATGTCTCTAATTAGAGACAGATTTAATTTCCGTCTTAAATCCATCAGTAATTAGAGATGAAATATTTCACCTCTAAATGTTTTAAAATAATTTATATCATATTTTAAAATAAATTATATTTATTGAATGTTATTAATTAAGTTATAAATTAATCATATTGCATTATTTTAGTTTGAAACATACATTTAATTCACAAAAATTAAATTTTATAAAATTAATTATCCAATCAATTATAATATTTACATGTATATAATATACAACAATAGGTACAAAAACATTGTAAAAATATATTACAAAATTAATAGAAAATTGAAGGTAAATCAGCATGAATTTAATCCAAATCATGCTCTGTACTGAAAATTTCTAACTCATCCAATTATCTACTGTACAGTACCTGAAAATATATATAAAAATATATATATAAATAAAAGATATACACAAAAATACAAAAAAATTAATTAATTAACTAATTAATTTATAAATAGCATCAATCATACATCTAACACAAAAAATTTCCACATCAAATAAATTTTTTTTAACTATATATATAATATCCGTGTCCTCAAGACTAGATTAATGAGATTTATTAATAATTTAAAGTTTAATTAAATATTTTTAAGTTTTATTTTTGGGGGGAATTGGATTTAAAATAATTAATTACTAATAAAATCAAATATAGACAGTTTGGATTAAATTGAAAGAAATCAAGAACTAAATTGAAAGAAAAATGTAATGTGAGGATTTATGAGATAATGATTAAAGAAATAAAGGATAAAAAAAAAGCTCTGCGTTTTTGATGCAGAAAGAGGAAGAAGAAAAGAAGGAAAAAAGAAAAAAAGAAGGAAGAAGAAACTTGGGCACTATAGCTACGGTTTTACCAACATCAGGATTTGACAAATTTGAGCTTCAAATCTAGTGAGTTGATTTTTTTTAGTTATTTTTTTCTTAATTTTAATTCAAAATATTGTAGTTTTGGATGTTGGTGTAGATATTATTATTTGAATTGTGATTTCAAGTATAATGTTCATATTATCATGTTAGAGATGTGCTAGATGAGTTAGAATATGTGTTGTGGTAGTTTATGAAGTAATTAGTGTTGAAAACTTAGGTTTTTAGTTGAATTTATGCCATTTTCAAGTGAAGAACACCTCTACTGGTCGATCAGGTGCCGCCTGATCGATTAGGAGGCGCCTCAGTGCACTAAGGAGGTGCCTCGGTGCTAAAGCGGTAGCTCAGTGCTGAGGAGACACCTCAGTGGCACTGAGGAGGCGCCTCAGTGTCACTGAGGAGGCGCCTTTGTGACTAGTATCAGTGAAAAATGGGCTTAAATATAAAATTTTACAACCAAATCTCACCAGAAGCATATTAACATCCATATAGACACTTAAGTTACTTAAATTGACCTAAAACAGGTCAAATAGAACCCATTTTATTAAAAATACATATGATTGAGTTGCAAATAGTTGTCACTAGGTGATTAAACACAAGTGAAGTTGAAGGTCGGGGTGAATCCTTATTTTTGGAAGAGAAAGGGTAGTTGAAAAGTTTAATTCTTAAACTAAATAATTATGAAAAGATTATCACACTTTAATCAACTTAAACGTTGTAAGGATAAAGACTTCAAGTGGTTAGTCATGAAGCGTAATAACATTTATTAAACTTATCAGTTTCAGACATAAAGACTAAATTATATTAATTGATAACTAGACCAGGAAAGTGTTGAAATAAGGAAATGAGAAGTAAACTAAAGGAATTGGTGTGTTTCAAATGGAAATAGGACAAAATCTTATAAGGTTGAAATGGTGACATTTAAAGTAATTGTATATATATATATATATATATATATATATATATATATATATATGTACTCAAATCTTATTCCTTCTTGATAAGGATATAAAGACCCAAGAAATAGAGAGTTAAGCGAAAGCATTGCAACATCCAAAATTTTAAATGAATAGAGAAGGTGTTTAAGTCTCTAATATAGAGACTAAAAATATAAACTACTCCAATGAAATTCAATATGAGAACTATATTGGAAATTCTGATAATAATGCTTAATAAGAAAGGCATGAAGGAATATAAGAGATACAAGGATACATGAGAACTCCTAGAAAATGATATAGCCTTAAATGAATATGGCATTAGAGTTAAAATTCTATGTCTGGGACATGGCAGGTTGGTAGATGTGTATAGTCAAATCCTAGGGCCGAATACACATACTACCATGTAGGTGTAAATCCATATTTGGAATATTGTTGGTAAATATGTAGAGTCATTACCTGGGAATGGATACACTTGTTACCTAATACAATTATGGTTGAGTTAGTGTGTATAACCATTACTTGGGGTCGGATATATATTTTACTTTACAGATGTACATGGTAAATGTGTACAGCCAATGCTTGGGGATGGATACACATATTACTATATGGTTGTGAGTTGGTAAATGTGTATAGCAGATGCTTAGGGCTGAATGCACATGTTATTTTATGGGTTTAAGTTGGTAAGTGTATAACCGTTGCTAGGGCCAGGTACACATTACCTTATATATATATAAGTTGAAAGCATGCATTGCTGTTGCTAGGAGCCGAGTGCATATTTTACCATATAGATGAAAATTATATCCGAGTTATATGTATAGTTGTTGCCTGAGGCCAGATTCATATATCAATTTCACTTAACACTCAAGTTATCATTGGCTTCAGTGCTGATCACACTTAAACAACATTACTGTTGTCATTTATGTACTGAGTTGTATCACTTGGAATTTAGTAGAATACTGAATCGTAGTATGGTGAAGATTGTGGTACTATGTGTATTGTGTACTTTAACGATGCTTTTATTATGAGCTTGGTTATGATATTATAAGTGAAATTATCATAGTGTGTTTATTTAACTTTTATTTAATGATTGAGCCTCTAGTATATTATTTAAATTAGAAGAGATTTTGATGGATGATTAAGATAGTGCTTATATTCATTTATAATAAATATTAGTATGATTTGTTATTATTGCTTTAATTATTAGATAGAAGATTAAGAGATATATTATAGTAGAGTTCTAAAGTTATTCATATTCACTCACTAGGTAATTTTCTTATGAAATTACTCACACTCTTTTATTAAAATTTTCAGTATAGGTGTATAATACCTGATTTACTAGTAGTTAAGAGATGATAGTACAGTGGACCTATAGGATGGCTGAGGTGGAGATCTCTATAAGCTGAGAGAGGGTCATTAGAACCTATTATGCTGTTTTATTTGAATTCAATTGTATATTAGCTAGTACTTTCAGAACCACATTAAAATGTAATAAAGTGAATGAAAACATATGTTATTGTAATATAGTAAGTTAATTGCCATCAAATAAATTTATCGGAAATATAATGAATATGGTTTATTCATAATTAAATTTAGTATTATCATTTTATGATAATTGTTGTTAAGAGATTCCTTTATGTTTAGACGAGATAATATCTCTCATATCATTATTTCATTTGTTAAGTATACTAGTGGAGTTAATGATAGGTAGGGGTGTTACAATATATATATATATATATATATATATATGTATAGCTTCTATTTTTCCTATATTTTTGCTTAAATAAAATTTGTTGAACTTCCAGCATACTAATTCATCAATTTTCTAGTTTAATTTGCATTTTATATTTCAAGTTGAGGTCATGTAAATAAAAATCCATTTTAACAAAACAAACTATACTATGTACAATTTACAAGGAGAACAAAAAGGAGGACAAGCCTAGATTACCTTAACAAACCCAATCTGCCAATCAAGATTTAAATGCAAGTTCTTAATCTCACCCAAATCATCAAAAGCATTTTGCAAATCATCCTCATGTGTCTCTTCATGCACATCAGTGGCCAAAATAATTCATCCTTCAGTGGTTAAGCATTAAAAAAGAAACACATTCCATCATCAACTACAATTGTTAAAGGACAAAACTAATTCATAGATTATGGAATGACCATCATCGTTATCAAAGCAAAATAGCCAGATAGTGAAACAAGCAAGAGATATATTGTACACGCAATAAAGACTTACAGATGGATGCTACATTTGAGGAAATTCAATATGAATATTATGATTCTAGGAATAATCAGCGATTCAAGGCACATTATTAGATTAGTAAAATAAAAGGACATCAAGTTCCATAGGTTTCTGCTAAATACACAAGTCCTAGAACTTGATCAATAGAAATTGTCCACCTAAGAGAGCTCCAATATCTGGCTTTTAACATAATTCCACCATTCCCAACATATTTTTATAGTTCAATTTAATACACAACATATAAAAATTTCCATCAATTAACCTAATTAAAAATAAATCTGATTAAATCATACATAACCTAACTAACTTCCACCTATAATTTATATAAATCTATTTTAAACAAATATAAAAAATATACATATAATTATTATAAATTCTAGTATATCAATTAATCAATTAGATAAATATTATTAAGTGTTATGTAATTTATTTATTTTTTAAATAAATAA
>CATIWO010177265.1:0-13397 GCA_949673435.1 Macaranga tanarius
TTTAAATTAACATTATTCAAAACTATAATATAAAGAAAATATTTTTAAAATTTTAAAATTCATAATTAAATAGTCAACAAAAATTAATTATGCAAAGATAAATTTTATTTTAATTTTAAATTGATATTATTCAAAACTATATATATAAATAAAATATTTTTAAGTGAATATTTAAAACTTTTCTTGTCAGTTTAAAATTGAAATTAATTATTTTAAATTAAAATTTTTAAATTTGTACTTTCTACCTTAATTAAATTAATAATATAAAAAATAGTAATAAAAATTATTATTTTATAATTTTAATTAATAAATATTATATTCAAAATAACAATTAATATCTACAAAAAATTTGAAATATTTTAATATAAATAAGTTATAAATAATATAAATCAAATAAATTAAATTTTCATTTATTATTTGACTGAATAATTATTTATTGATCATCTATTTTATTATTTACTTGTCTGCAGCTAGTAAATATCATATTAAATTATTCATAAATATTTATAAATTCTTAATATACATAGTACAATATATTGAGAAATATATTGGTTAAATGAATTTTTTAATTTAAATTAAATAAATTTTTTGACAAAAGGTTGATTAATGGGTAATTATTTCGGTGATCACCAAACTTTGCACTTATTTCATTTTGGGTACTAAACTTCAATTGATTTTATTTTGGTCACCAATCTGAGTTGGCTTGATGATGTGATGAATATTCTCAAAATATTTGCCTTTCGGCTGCCACGTTGACACACAGACGTCGGGTGACTACCGGATAAAATAAAATTAAAGTTGGGTTACCTCTATGAAGCAAATTAAAGTTTAGTACCCAAAATGAAATAAGTACAAAGTTTAGTGACCACCGATATATTTAACCCTAATCTTTGCTTCTCTTTCTTGGGCTAGCATTACTCTGATAGCATTACCTTCAATTGCCAAATAAAGAATTAAGGATCCACTTAGTCTCAATGGCTTCAAGATTGGGAGGTTTACTAGGTAGTTTTTTATCTTGTCGAAAGCTATTTGGCACTGCTCATTCCATATAATTGGCTGATTTTTCCCATAATAGCGTGAAGATAAGTTTGCATATAGTTATTAACTTTACAATGAATCTACTGATGAACTGTATCTTGCCTTAAAAACCTCTGATCTCTTTTTCTGTATCGGAGTTGGCATTTCCTTTATCGCCTTTATCTTGTCTGGGTCAACTTCTTTTCCTTGGTAGCTTATTATAAACCCCAACCTCTTCCCAGAGGTTGCTCCAAACACACACTTCTTGGGGATTCAACCTTAAGTTGTACTTCTTTGCTCTCTTCATGAACTTTTCTAGAGCTTCAAAATGTTCTTCTTATATTCGACTTTACGATTATGTAATCGACACTGTAACACCCCTGCCTATCATTAACTCCAATAGTATACTTAATAAATGAAATAACGATACAAGAGATATTACCTCATCCAACTTAAAGAATCTTTTAATAATAAATATTATAAAATGATAACACTACAATATAGTTATAAATAAATCATAATCATTATATCTCCAATAAATTTATTTGATGGCAATTGGCTTGCTACAATTTACCAAACACACACACACACACACACATATATATATATATTATACACTTAAATACATTGGTGTCACCACACCATACATCCACATCTTAATACAACTATAAAAGTACTGGTTATTATACAATTGATTCTAAAATAAGACAACATAATAGGCTCTAATAACTCTCTTTCAACTTCTAGAGATCTTCGCCTTGGCCACCTCATAGATCATCGTGGTCCACTGCACTACCATCTATCAACTACTAGCTAAATAGGTACTATACACTTATGCTAAAATTTTTTAAAATAAACGGAGTGTGAGTAATATTTGTAAGGAAATTACCCAGTGAGTGAACAAAAATAACTATGGAACTCAACCATAAAGAATCTCTTAATCCACGATCCAATAATTAAAGCAATAATAAACAAATGAACCTTAAAATAAATTATTAATATTCAAATAGTTTCTAAGACCCAAAAATGAATGCATTAAGGCACTCTCTCAAAATCACCCATCAAGATTTTCTTTATTTTAAGTAATATACTAAAGGTTCAATCATTAAATAAAATGAAATAACTCACTACAACGAATTCTCATATAGCATCATAACCAAACTCATTACAAGAGCATTATCAAAGTAAAATATACACATATTATCGTGATATTAAACATAGTGTGGTTCAATACTATACTGAACACCAAATGAATAAATCAGTATATAAATGACAACTGCAATGCTGCTTAAGTATGATCAACACTTAAGCCAATAATAACTCGAATGCCAATCTAAATTAATATATGTATCTGGCCCCAGGCAATAATTATATATATACCTCGGATATAGTCTTACATCTACAAGGTAAAATATGCACCCGGCCCCTGGCAACGGCTATGTATACTACCAACTTATGTCTATAAGGTAACATGAGTACCCTGTCCCCGGCAATAACTATACACACTTACTAAGTTAAACCTATAAGGTAACATGTGTACCCAGCCCCTAGCATCGGCTATACATATTTACCAAATCACATCTATATGGTAACATGTGCATCCAACCCCAAGCATCAGCTATACATATTTACCAATTAATTCTATAAAGTAGCATGTACATTCGGCCTCTGGCATCAACTATATATGCTAACTTAACCATAAATCTATAAGGTAACATGTGCACCCGAACCCAGGCAACGACTCTATACACTTACCTACTTATTCATCTTACATATATAGAGTAAAATGTGTATTTGATCCTTTGGTAATGACTATACATATTTACCAACCCTGCCATATGATAAGTGTGAAAAACACTTGTTTTAAGTACTCTATTTTATTGCATATTAGGTTTAGTAGTTGCATGTTTAGTTGGTTTTTAGTTAATTTAGTTAGTTTTGTTATTTTGTTTTAATTATTAGGATTTAGTTGTTTTTAGATAATTTCTGTTGTGTATTGTTTTGTAGGATACATTAGGATAAAGATTGGATCAATCCTTGAAGTTTGGATGAGCTAAGGACTCAAGAAAAGAAGTTATCTACATTGGGATAGTGCATGGCTGTGCCTGAGAAGAATTTTTGGAATGTTACAGGGGTGCACGACCGTGCCACAATCGTGCACGGCTGT
This sequence comes from Macaranga tanarius, assembly GCA_949673435.1. Classification (NCBI taxonomy): domain Eukaryota; kingdom Viridiplantae; phylum Streptophyta; class Magnoliopsida; order Malpighiales; family Euphorbiaceae; genus Macaranga; species Macaranga tanarius. The sequence goes on from CATIWO010177265.1 coordinate 3,185, forward strand.
GCCTGACCAAGGGACAACATGAGTGGATTTCTTGCGTAGCCATGCCATTTTCTTGCGCACCCATGCCTGACTGATGTGGCAGCCAATGAGATGATGGTTTTAAGCTGAAGATTTGTTAGAGTTGAGCCTATCTTTTAGTTCTTGATTAGATAGAGTTTGAAAGGATTTAGATTACTTTTCTCACTAGGTGTTTGGGTCTATAAATAGAACTATTTAATTTTCATTTAGGGGTTGTTCTTGCTTTTGGATTTTGTTCTAGTTTTTATCTTAGTTTTCTATTTTACTTCAGAATACATTTCTATTTCATTTTATTTAGTTCATAGTAGAGGAGATACTTGGCTTGCAGTTAGAAGAGTAAGGCTTATTGACATCATTTGGAAGGGAGTTTCTCTTATATCACTCTTTTATTTAATTGTTATTATGTTCATAATAGTTTTCATATCTTTTATTCTTAATATAAGTAGCTAGATCCTTTTTAGGGTTCTTATTCTGAATTGACCATGTGCTTATTGTGATTATGTTAGGTTACTAGATCCAATACATTGGTTGTTGTTATGCTTAATGTCATTTTAGGATTGATCACCCTAAGATTGAATTGATACTGTAGGCTTAATCGAGAGATAGGTTTTGTAGGATTAGGCAATGACCTATTGATTGCTTAGTTAGTTGAGAGATAATTAAGTGGACTAGTATTGATTAAATGTTGTATTTAAAATTAGAATTAAAAGGCATTAGGTTGGTGAGAGCCAGTAAACTTAGTGTTAATTAATTTCCAATTAATTATAGGTTTATCTGAGAGGAAAATCTATAGTTTCTAAGATCCCTTCAAAATAAATTAGAACTAGTATAGACCTAGTTGGTTAATCAATTTCTTAAAACGGTTCAATTGAGAATAAGAACCCTAGCTTTTAATATTTGTTGAATTTGAATTTTACTTTAGTTTGTTTTAGTTTTGCTTTTTTAAAGAAACTAAACTCCATTTCGTTGTCTGAACAAACAAACATAGTTGGTATTGCAATATTCAATTTACAATCTCTGTAGGACGATATCTTATTTACTACTTGATATGATTCTGTGCACTTATAGATTTTACACACATTACCACATCCGAGACATGGTATTAATAACTCTTAGTGCCATATGCACTTAGTATTATATCATTATCATGTTGGATTTTGTTAGAGCATTTTACATCTCTAGTCTCTATATCGGAGACTTGAAAGATCGTTGGATATTATCATGCTTCATGATTAACAACTTAAAATCTTAACTTTGAAATGTTAAGTTAATTAAAACTTGATATTCTTTGTATAAACTATCAAGTTTGAGGATTAAGCTGTCCAACTACCTATTTTCTATGAGAAACAAAGATCCACACCAACTCTAAGTTTACTTGTTAAATTCAATTATATAGTTACATCTATCTATAACTCAATCATACATATCTTTGATTTTTTTTCGTACTTTACTTTTCATATGTACCTAGTTCAGCACAACTTAAATTATAAATTTAGTCTCTATATCCGAGACTTAAGGATTTATCCACTTTACTCGGTATGTCGGGGATTCCATTTCACTTTATAAAAATGACCAGGTTTCATTTTACTTGATTTAGTGAAATCACCGTAATTCTAATGTTTACGTATGTTTATGCACATTTCAGTTTGGGTGTATGTTCCAAAGTTTACATTTTGATCCATTTATATAGCAGAATAGAGCTACAAAGGTGCCTTCTCAGTATACAGGCGCTGCCCAATCACCATTGAGGCGTTGCCTGAGTACTAAGGCGCCCCCTCAGTACTGAGGTGTCACCTTAGTACTAAGGCACAGTCTCTAACTATTGAGGCGTCGCCTGATCATTCAAGCACCGCCTGAGTGCATCTCAGACACAATTTGCACCGAAAGTTTTGATAAAAACTCAGCTATAAGTCCAAATTCTCCCAACAATTATACCAGAAATTACTACAATATAAGTTTAATTCATATCAACATATAACATCATGCATTTGGGAGTATATGCATCATTTCTCTATAAATCAAACAACAATTCTAACACTATATTTCAACAATTTCAAATTGAAAACTTAAAGAAAAACAACAAAAGATAACCACTTAATAGATTAGAAGCTTGAATCTAACAAATTCTGAATTCTTTGAAACCCTAGCTACAGTGTTCTTTGTTCTTCTTCCTCAGTCTTCTTCTTCTTTCTTTCTTCCTCCCCGCCTTCTGCATTTTAAACACAGAACTTTCTCTTTTTTTTTTTCCAATCCTCTAATTATTTACTCATTATCTCATAAATCCTCATATAATCTTTTCCTTTCATTTTAGTCCTTGATTATTTTCAATTTCATCCAATCTTTAAATTTGATTTTATTCTCATTAAATCATCCCTATTAAATTTATTAAAAATAATAATACTCAATTATCTTTAATTAGCCCTTTCATTCTTCATTCTATTAAATTATTTCAATGGACACATATATTATAGACACACGCCTCAGCCTCTTTGTGCATCATATTATGAAACATTGTTGTAGCTATCCTTTGATAGGTAGCCCCTACATTCCTTAAGTCGAAGGGCATGACCTCATAATATTATGTCCCGCATTTAGTGATGAAAGCAATTTTATGCTTGTCCATAAATGCCAGCAAAACTTGGTTATACCCTAAAAATCCATCCACAAGAGTTAACATTGCACTCAAAGCAATATTATCTATCAGAACATCAATATAAGATAGTGAGAAATCATCTTTTAGGCAAGCCTTATTCAAATATTTGTAGTCCATATAAACCCTTACTCTTCCATCCTTCTTAAGTACTAGAACCACATTTGCCAACCATTCTAGATTATCAACAACCTTTAGGAAGTTGGCTTTGATTTGTTTAGAAATGTCCTCTTTTAGCAACTCTATCCACTTTAGTTTCTTCCTTTTGAGTTTTTGTTTGACTGGCTTGTACCCCTTTTTGATCAGAATATAGTGTTGTTCAATATCTCTATCAATACCCGACATATCATTATAGGTCCAAGCGAACACTTTTGAATACTTTCTCAGAATTCTCTTAAATTCTCCCTTTCCTCAAGGGTAACATCTTTTGAAATATTTAAAATACGTGGTTCATTTTTCATGCTACTATTAAATGGTTGAATGCAGATGGAATGAATGTTGAATATTCTCATATTTGGTTCAATGCAATGCATACTACCATTATAAAACACATCAAATAAGTAGGCAAAATTTGATTTCATTGCATTAACTTTAGAGTTTAGTACATCATCAAACTCAAATGAACCATAAACATAAATATCATCATTAATAAATATATCATTAAAAGAAAGACTATCTATGTTATACTCAATAATAGTAGTAATGTTAGCACTAGCAGTAGTTTCAACCTTCTTCTTCATATTCTCAATTAGCTATGAAATTTATTCTTTAATAATCTCATCTGAAATGTCTAGTGCTTTCTCTTCAGTGATAAAGTTCACAATATCAATAAAGATTTCAAAGTCAAGCTTAATTATACCATCTTCTTCCATTCTTCTGGCTGACCAATATACTTTTTAGTTGTCTTCTCTCTCTCACAAAGATTGTCTTCTTAAAGTCTCGATTAGCCTTATGATCATAATCCAAACCATGCTTACTTGTTTGTCCAGGAAAATTAAGAAATTTAGAGACTCCTATATATCTCTTTCCAAGTCCAGTCTTAGGCAAGTAATTCATCTTTTTCATCATTATATCAACTTTAAGGTCAGCCTAATCTTCATATATCATAGAAATTTGAAACCCTAGAGGCATAATGTTCAAGTAGGCAATAATATTATTGGTTTTGTCAGGGATGGTTAATACTTTGCCATTGAGCGAAAACTTGATCTTTAACTGAATTGTGAAAGGAATACCTCCTAAAGGATGTAACCATGGGCATCCTAAGAATAGAGCAAAAGTCAGAGGGATATCCAAGATAGTGAATTCTATAATATATTTGATTTCTCCTATAGTAATAACCACTTTAAAGATACCCATAACTGGGTTTTTGGAGTCATTATAGGCTTGGATAATCAAATCATAGCTTTTTGAATCTTCCACATTAACCTCAAATTTATGTAATTTTATGAGAAGGCATACATTAATTGCTAACCCATCATCCATAATAACATAGGATGTCCTTTTTGCATTGACAATGGCTTATACAAATAGAGGTCTATTGTGCACTCTTCTTTTTAGAGGCAAGTCATCATCAGAGAAAGCAATGGCATTAGCTGAGGTCTTGGCCAGTGATGCAATCATGTCAACTAGAGAGGTTTCAGTATAGATCTTTAAATTGTCCAATGCCTTAACAAATGCATCACGATGTTTCTTTGACACCATCAATAGGTTCCAAATGCTTGCCTGGACTTTAATTTTCTTAAGCTACTTAAGTACTGCATTATCATCCTCAGTTGTGCCAGATGATTCACCTTCAATGATCACCTCTTTATCCTTCACTATCTTCTTAGCCTTTTCTCTTTTAATAAACTGGTAAACTCTCCTACTACGGGTTACATGGCTAACTCTTTTGATTTAGTAGGGTACACGGCCTGAGATACGTCCGTGTATTTGTCCGTGTATACAATACACCCATGTATCTGCCCATGTTCAGTATTGCTAAATTTTGGGGGTTGAAACACGGCCACATACATGGTCGTGTATCGTCTTTGGAGTCAAATCTGAATTATTTTAGAATTTTATTATTTTAATTCTTGTTTTAGTTTTAGGTTTTAGTTTGGGGAGTCCTAAGTTTAATAGGACTTTTATAACCTTTATTTTCTTATAAATAAGCATCATTCTTGATGTAAAAACAATTAAGTTTGATAACAATTAAATTTTTCAAGGAATTTTATTTTCTTTAGTTCTTGCATGAACTATATTGACCTTATCAAGCTAATTGCTTGTGGCGGTCATCCTTATACCTTATCACTCTCTTATTCTTCTTTGTTCTAGGGTGTGGCAGAAATTCCTCTAAATTAGTTTGATTAATTTGTAACGAAGAGTCTTAAATTTAATATACTTAAGGTTTGGGTTAGTTGATTTAAATGAATTTAGGGTTTCTTTCTTTATCTTTTCCTTTTACTGTTGACTATTTGTTCTGTGAATTTTAGTACATCATTGGACATGTGTGGGTTGATTTGAGATTGTTAGGATTTTTATATCAAGATTAAATCATAAATATAAACAAGCATACAAGTAAATCGAGCAATCAAAAGTAAATAACACGCAGACATGCTAGACTTTAACATGAAAGCATAACTATTATCATAATCTCATAATTTATTAGCATTTTGGGATTTTAGGAAGTAGAAGAAGAAGAAAAAGAAGAAGAAGAAGAAGAAGAAATATAAGATAGCAAAATAAACATGCAAAATGCTATAGTTCGTTCCTCATAATGGTGTTTTTTAGCTAAACTTATTTTGTAAAAATTGAGATGAAGAAAAAGACTTCTTAATGATGTACATAAGCTATCCTTTTTTTGCTTTAAGAAAAGGACGTGCAAATATAAAATTTATTACCTTTGAAGTGTGATTTGGCTAAGATGAGGTTAGGTTTGGTTGGTAGGATTAAAATACCTAATGAAAATGGTAGGATAAGTGGTTGGAAATGTGTTTTAAGTTTCCATGAGACGCGCTCCAAAGCTAAGGATTACCTAAAAGTAGTCTAAATATCACTGTTTGGTGCAATTTAAAGTCTCCAAAATGATAGATTTTTCCCAAAATTTTCAATAAGGTCCTCTAATTAATAAAAATGGGCAAATTTATAGACAAACGACACTTAGAGGCCAAGCACGTGGTTCATGGCCTTCCATGAGCCGCGCATGCGTAGAATTTTTGACACATATTTTGGAATTTTTTGAGGGTCTTTTGGTCTTTTCAAGGTTAGTTGTACTGGTTTTGACCAATTTGGAACCAAAAATCCTAGTTTGACTAATTTTGGTCACTATTTTGGGTATTTTAGAGCTCTTTCGGGCTAGAGTTAGCATACTTCAAGGGGCTCTATCTTATATTTGTACTTCCTTTTACTAAAGTGATTGTCATAATTGGACCTTTTTGGAGGACTTTTGGAATTTGAGTATCAACACTAACTTCCTCCTCTTCCTCGATTGTGAGATTGGCATACATCTTACTAATAAACCGAGATCCTCATTGACTTGGTTCTGATATTGCTAGGTTGAGAGAAACAAAAATAACCTTGATAATACACTCACGATGGTGAGAATAAGTTTTAGCTGAGGAAAATTTGGAACTTATCACACAGATAAGACATTCCCCACTTGTTGCACAAACAAGATTTAATTTATTTTTTTAGGGTAAAGTGCAAATTGGACCCTCAACTTTACCCTGAAATTTACATTTAGCCTTTATATTTTTTTTTATCTATTTGGACCTTAATATTTTAAAATTCAATTATATTGGACTTTTTTTAAAAAAAAAAATTATTGCAATTAAATCCTAAAAATTAAAATAACATTTAACTTTAATATTAATGAATAAAAATTAGTTCGAATAATAATGAGAATTGATTAAATTAGTTTAAAAATTTATACTTATGAAGTTTTTATATTTTTTAAAATTTTTAAGTTTATAAAAATATATTTTGTTAATTTTTTATAAATTTTAAAAAAGTTTAAATAATTTTTTTCTATAGACCAAAATTTTTTAAAAAAATTTAAAAATCTTACAATCAAGTGATATACATTTAAAGGAAAAGAATTAAAAATTTTCCATGAACTCAATAATTTTTTTAAAATTTTTTAAATTTATAGAAAATTTAAATATTTTTTAAAAAAATTATTAAATGTATAGAAAATTTTTAATTATTCTTTTAAATATATATAACTTGATTGCAAAATTGTTTGAATTTTTTAAAAATTTTTAGGTCCACAGAAAATTTTTTTAACTCCTTTTAAGTTTATAAAAAATTTACATAATATATTTCTATAAACTTAAAAATTTTTAAAAATTGAAAAACTTCATAAATATATATTTTGAAACTAATTTCATTATTTCTATTTCTCATTGTTATTCGAACTAATTAATTTATTAATTAATGTTAAATTTAAATTTTATGTTGATTTTTAGGATTTAATTGCAATAATTCTTTAAAAAATAGTCTAATATAATTGAATTATAAAAATTAAGGTTCAAATGGGACAAAAAAAACATAAAGATCAAATGTAAATTTTAGGGTAAAGTTGAGGGTTTAATTTGCACCTTACCCTTTTTTTTTAACTGAATTTGTTTTCAAATTTTAATAAACCTAAAAGAGGAGAATGGACTTAAAATTTAATAAAAGTTTATCTAATTAAAATAAAAGAACATACTTTAATTAATTTTATTTTTATTAATAAATGACTAAATTATCTAAATTTTTATATAACAATAAGCAAAAATTTTCAAAAATTTTGTTTGTTTCTCCCTTAATACATTATAGAATATTATAGATTTAGATTATAGATGATATCAACACATAAAAACATATCTCTTTTTTATTTTTTTTTCAAATAATTTTTATAATTTATAATTTTAAAAAATTAGTTTAAACATTGATTAAATTGGCCTTTAGCTAGGTTTGATGGTAAATAAATAAAAATCCAAACTAGTTAAACATCACCTCCGATAAATTACACAAAAAAGCAACAATGAAGAGTGGGGAAAAGAAAAAGCAAAAGAAATAAAGGGTTACTCCCGTAATTTGGAATAGGAAGCACTCCACTAAAGTCCATTCCCCGTTTTCCCTTCCAGAAACAATAGCCAACAATCAAAACATAATAGTAAAACTCCCAAAGCGAAGTGTGCCCACACGTTGCAGCTGTCTCCAGCCCATTTCCCTCCCATTGTCTCGTTTTCCCCTACTCTCCCCTAACCACTGCCTTCTTTATATACCTCTTTATTCACTCACTCCCATCTCCACCGCTTCTCCTCTTATCTCCACTCCCCGCCTCCACCTCTCTCGTCACCACCACCGCAGCCCAAAATGTCACAGCCTCCCCATTTTTTACTATCATTCATTGGGTTCTTCATATTGTTTAGTTACCCCTGTGTCTATGCTTCCACTACTACAAATCCTCAAGTTCAGACGTTAAGCGTCAAGCCAGACTACATCAACCCAAAGCTTCCCCCGAGAACTCTGTCCTCCTCCAAGAAATTTGAAGGATCTTCAGACTTAGTTCAGCTCCGCTACCATATGGGCCCAGTCCTCTCCTCTTCCCCCATCAACATATACCTCATATGGTACGGACGCTGGGCAAATTCTCAAAAACTCCTCATCAAAGACTTCATCAACTCCATCTCTCCCGCTGCTGCCGCTGCCAAGCCCTCTGTCTCCGAGTGGTGGCGTACAGTCTCTCTTTACACAGATCAAACCGGAGCTAATGTCTCTCGTTCTGTTCTCATCGCCGGCGAATACACAGATACATCCTACTCTCTTGGCAACCATCTGACCCGTCTTTCCATTCAGCAAGTCATAGCTACCGCGGTGAAATCAGCTCCATTCCCAGTAGATCACAAAAATGGGATTTACTTGATCCTTACAGCACAAGATGTGACCGTACAGGACTTTTGTCGAGCAGTTTGTGGGTTCCATTACTTTACATTCCCATCAATGGTAGGCTACACATTACCATACGCATGGGTAGGCAATTCAGGGAAACAATGTCCTGAAGTTTGCGCGTATCCTTTTGCAATCCCTGGATACATGGGTGGAGGTGGGCCTGGAGCTTTGAAGTCGCCAAATGGTGATGTGGGTGTGGACGGGATGATCAGTGTGATAGCGCATGAGCTAGCAGAACTATCGTCAAACCCATTAGTGAATGCTTGGTATGCAGGAGAGGACCCAACAGCACCAACTGAAATTGGAGATTTATGCGAAGGATTGTACGGGACGGGGGGTGGCGGCGGGTACATTGGGCAGGTAATGAGGGATAGGCAAGGAAGGACTTTTAACATGAATGGAAAGAGAGGAAGGAAGTTTTTGGTGCAGTGGGTGTGGAGCCCTGTGCTGAAGGCATGTGCCGGTCCTAATGCTGTTGATTAGAGTTCTCTTGAAATAAAAAAATGGGGAAAGTGAAAGGAAAATGTTATTTCTTGGGGGGTTTTATAAAATCAAGATTCTATGCTCTTGAATCTTGATTTGTTTTGGGGTTATGGTTTAGTGTGACGGAAATGGAATTTGATGCTTTGGTGGATGGGTTTTAAAAAGGAAAAAAACCTTGAAGTGGGTGAGATTGGATTCGAGGTCTTTGGGGATGGATTAGGATAAGATGAAAATTATCATTGTTCTCATTTCTTTAATTTTTTTTATTTTGGAAAAGTTTTATAGTTAATTATACCTTAGATGTATAAAGAAGAGAATGGCTTGTGATGTTGGATTTTTTATAAAATATAGCCAAGTATTATTATTTGTATAAATTTTTGAAACGTTCTTCCGTTCCAGATTTTTTTCTGCATGTTCAACGCTTCACAGAAATATCTGTCTCAATTCATAAACGTTGAGTTCTGGCATTGGATTTAAATTTGGAAGCTGATACAGTTCCATATAGGGAAAAGACAATTTGTCTTTTTTCCAAAATTACCATTATACCCTTATTTAATTAATAATAAAAAATTATATAATAATTAAATAATATATTTTTAATTATTTTATCAAATAAATTAATAAAACCTAAAACCTAAAAAGCAGTGAACCGTCGTGTCATAATTTACAAACTCATATATTTATTTATTTATTTTTTTTGTATAATATAAAAATTATTTAATAATAAAAAATATATATTTTAATTATTTAATTAAATTAATTGACAAAAATCTAAAACCTAAAACAGAACTAGGTGAATCCTTCGTGTCATAATTTACAAACCCATAAATTATATTATATTTTTTTAATTTTTTATATATTTATTATATAAAAATTGGAGGGGGTAAAACTGTATTTTTGTCCCCCTCCGAGACAACCACGACGCCTAACGTTTTCCTTTAAATTTTAAATAGTACTGTATCAGAGCCATGAAATTAATGAATGGGATTTTCTTTTTAGGTGGGTGAAAGAAGAATTACAATACAATGAAAAGTATTTGGCATTAGTAATTATTTGTAACTTGTATTTGGCATTCGTAATTATTTGTAAGAATTTTCCACAAATTCATTGTCTCGACAAAAGGCATAATTATAATAACAGGAGGGT
>CATIWO010177295.1:0-27960 GCA_949673435.1 Macaranga tanarius
AATTTAATAACTATAACAAGTAGCAAAAATAAAAATGTGGAAAATTTAATAATGACAATGCTAATTATAAATGGACGAATAATGCGTAAAATAAACTAAAGCAAACTAAAGAAATGCCAAAAGTTAAAAAAATAAAAAAAAATAAAAAGAAATGCCAAAAGTTAAAGAAACACTCCCCCAACTTAGAGTCAACATTGTCCTCAATGTTATGAAAAATAATACTAAACAAGTACTGCAAACAAATGAAAAAGACAAAAAAAATAAAGTGACAAAGCATGAACACACAATCACACATACTAATATTGAAAATGATAATGAAGACCTTACATTAATAAAAAAAAAATTACTATTATTATTTTTTTTTCAATTTTTTTAATTTTTGTTACATAAATAAAAATATTATTATTATTATTATTATTATTATTTCAATTTTTTTATTGACATGGGCGTGCAACACACCATGCATGCCCATGCAAATATTGATCTTGGATTTTATGGCATGGGTGTGTGGTTTGCATGCACGCCCATGCAAGGTGGCCTTTGTCTCTTATGGCATGGGTCCATGCCATCACATTGTGCGTCCATGCAATGGAATGGCACAGGTGTGTTGCATAAGCAACATGCTCGTGTCAATGGCTTAATTTTTTTATTTTTTTAACAAACCCACTTACACGGGTGTGCATTAGTATAGCATGCCCGTGCTACGTGGGAATTTTTGACAAACATGCATGCATGAAAACATTACATAGCACTAAAAATAAATGAATTGCACTAAATTTCAGAATCAAATTAATACACATAAGCACACACAAGAAAATGCCAAAATGCCAACACAAATTAAAACAAAAATAATTAAAACTGCCCTATGTTAATTCCTTTTAGCTGAAGGAGTCGAATTAAGTCTTGAACCATATGAAACTCCTCCTGTATATGAATTTAGTCTCTGTGATTTTTTGCATAGAGAAAAAATATTCGTGAAGTGTAGAGGTGTATTAGAAAAACTAAAAATAAAAAGAAAATGACACACAAATAAATAAAACTTGGGTTATCTCCCAAGAAGTGCTTTGTTTATTTTTGGTCCTAAGCCAGACTGAGGCTGGTGCATATTTAAGGTGGATGGAAAATCCATGACTGCCCTGAACTTGTTGCTCTTATCTTGATGAGCTTATATGGTAGGCTGAATTTTGGTCTGGGGGACTCGGTTGCAGAGTGTGATTTGAATATGTCATGTACTTGACTTAGGCTACCGCATCTCAGTGTGAGTGTACCCTCATAAATGTCGAAGATGGATTTTAATGTATAGAGAAATGGCATTCCTAAAATCATTCTCGGATTGGCACCCCTACGTGTTTCCACCACCACAAAATTTGTGACAAATATGAAATCCCCCACAGTGACCTGTACATATTCTAGCACCCCTTTGGGATACACACGGGACTTATCAGCCACTTTGAGACTGAGATTGATTGGTTTTAAAGGTCCTAATTGAAGATCACTGCAATCAATAGAAGATATCAGATTAATCGAAGGTCCAGAATCACATAATATATTAGAGAAAGACAAGTTAGAAATGGAGCAAGTTATAGTAGGAAGCTTCATTGAGGTGAATGTATCGCTTGCATCCATAAGCGCCATACTACACTCAAGATTGAGTGTGACTTTGTCTTGCTATTTAATGTTCATGTCTGATGAAGATTGTTGTGGCACACTTTGCTGAGATGTAGCGGCCTCTTGCCACTCAAGATGTAATATGACTTCTTCTTGCCCTTTCTTTGGCACACACTGAGTAGGACTTGCCTAACTAGAGTCGGAGATTGGGTATATAATGCCTGCATCAAGAATCTTGACAATCTTCTTTTTTACCACTGCTTGTATATTCGGATTCAACCTTCTCTGCCATTCAATAGTAGGCTGGAACCCTTATTCCATCAGTATCTTATGCATATAATAGGATGGATTTATTCCCCTAATGTCAGGAATTTGCCACCCAATAGCCTTCACCCTTCTTCTTAACATCTGAATGAGTAAAAGTTCTTTCTCACAGGTAAGTTTTGAAGAAATAATGACTGGTAGAGTTTGGTTCTCTCTTAGGAAGGTATATCTGAGGTGAGGTGGCAAGGATTTCAGTTCAAGGGTAGGTAATGAAATAATAGAGGGCTGTATGGGCTGGATGTTCAAGATTAGAGGTACATGCTTTTGAGGAAGGTCTTTTTGGGAAGGGTTAGGCTTAGGAACTTCTCTCGAACATTCCTCTACTGGAAGAACATATTCAGCTACTTGAGTTTGAGCATAAAAAACTTCATCCACACATTTGTCTACTATATCCAGGCACATACAAAAGTCTCCATCAACAGGCTATCGACTCACCTTATAAATGTCAAAGACACACTTATCTTCCCCCATTCTCAGTGTGAGAGTTCATTCATGCACATCTATCAATGCTTTTGAAGTGTATAAAAATGGCATGCCTAAAATCAGCGGCACCTCTTCATCCTCTACAAAATCAAAAATAATAAAATCAACAGGGAATATAAATTTTTTGGTTTTCACCAGTACATCTTCAACAATCCCCAATGGTTTCTTTGTGGTGCGGTCTGCCTGTTGAAGAGTCATACTTGTGGTCTTAGCCTCCAACTTCAGTTTCTTAAAAATGGATAGGGGCATAATGTTTATGGATGCACCCGAATCACACAATGCTTTCTGAAACTGTATATTCCCTATTTCACATGGAATGGTCAGGCTTCCAGGGTGCCTAAGCTTATGTGGAAGCTTATTTGATATAAGAGCACTACATTCATTGGTTAAAGTAACAGTCTCCAGTTCGTTAAGCTTCTTCTTATTGGAGATCAAGTCTTTGAGAAACTTAGCATATTTCAGCATCTGAGTAATAGCTTCCACAAAAGGTATGTTGACTGGATTTTTTTCAGCATATCCAGGAATTTTAAAAACTGAGGATCATACTCTTGGTTCTTCAGTCTTTGTGGAAAGTGAATGGGTGGCTCGTATGCTCTTGCTTTACTCTTTTTGGGCTGTGAATCTTCCTTGTTCACTGCCTCCTTTGAACTATCATCAATTTTGGCCATTTTTGGTTTGCTTGAGTTGGACTCCTTTGGCTGAGCCAACTCTTTACCACTTTTTAGGGTTATGGGTTTTATGTGCTGCCTCGGATTTATTTCAGTATTACTTGGCAAGTTACCTTAGTTACGTAGTGTTAAGGCATTAGCTATATGGCCCATTTGTACTTCCAGGTTATGAATAGAGGAAGCGTGAGTCTTGAAAATCAACTGATTATCTTTCTAAATCTGTTCCACCCTCACCTCTAACTTCCGGTTTGAATCTTCTAGAAGATTTATCTTCTTGTCCATCATTTCCATAAACTTATCCAGCTTACCTTCTAAAGATGAATTCCTGTCCTGTTGAGCTGGCTGATGCAGATTTGGAAAAGTTGAGCTTCCAAACCTCGGTGGTGGTTGCCTATTCTATTCTTGGTCCCCTTGGTTCTTCCATGAAAAGTTAGGATGATTCCTCTAAAATGTGTTGTAAGAAGCTCTGTAGGGGTTACCTCTATTTTGCACATAGTTTGCACTCTCCATATTCAGTATGAGTACACATTCATGTGTTCTATGATCTCCTCGGCACAACTCACAATTTGAAGTTGCAAACATAGCATTCACATTTATCTTCTTCAGCTCATAGGCCAAGGCATCAAGCTTGGCAGTCACTATAGTTAGCCCATCAACTCCTATCACACTTTATTTCTTCGTTATCATGGCTCTTTCATTATTCCACATGTGTTGAGCTGTAGCAATCTCTTCAAACAAATCAAGAATCTCCTCTGGTGTTTTGTTTATGATTGAGCCTCAACAAGTTACATCTATATTGCATCTTACCATCGGATTAATGCCTTTTGTAGAAAGACTGCACTAAATCCCAAGTCAAAATTAAGTGTGAAGGACACTGTCTCTATAAGTCCTTGAACCACTCCCAAGCTTCAAATAGTGACTCATCATCCCTCTGGAAAAAGGCATTTATCTCGCTTCTAATTCTTAAAGCTTTAGCAGGAGGAAAGTACTTATTGAAGAAGACTGTGTACATCTCATTCCAAGTTCTGATAGAATTGGAAGGTAACCCTGCAAACCATCTAATTGCCTTGTCTGTGAGTGAGAAAGGAAACAAAATAAGGTGAATAGCTTTTGAAGGTACTCTATTCATGCACAAAGTTTCATAATAGTCCATAAACCGATGCATATGTGCAATGAGATCTTCAGAAGGTAGTCCATAAAACTGTGAACTTTGGATCATCTGAATCATGGGAGGTTTGATCTCAAAGTTATTTGCCGCAATCACCGGAGGCACAATAGGATTTTGATCTTGCTGCATATTAGAATTTAAACACTCTCTCATGGTCCTGTTGGCAATTAGGTTTTAGTATTGGTTGAGGAAGTGATTGGCATTATTTAGATTATTGTTGTTGGCCCTGTCTCCTCCACCAGTATTATTATTCAGTTCATCCCCTTGATTCACAGTTGCTTATTGTTCTCTTCTCCTTCGATGGAATGTTCTTTTAATTTCAGGATCGAGTGCCTCAAGCTCTTCAATATCGTAATCAAGGCTTTGAGTTCGGCGTATAAACCAAGTACCTACAACAAAAAAAGAAAAAAAATAATACAAAAAAAAATGAAAGGAAAAAGTGTTTAAATCAAACAATATCAAGCTACTATTAATATTAAAACTCTTCCCCGGCAACGACGCAAAAACTTGGTGAGGAAAATTCCGCAAGTATACAGGTCAAGTTATAATATAGGATTATAAGTCCTAGTATCATCCCACAGAGAAGAGATTAAGTATTAATTCACTTGATTACTTTCTTGTCTAAACGAATCAATTGTTTAGAGTAGTAAGGTAATAAAGAAACTTAAAATTAAAACCATTTTAAATATCAAAATTAAAATAAATAATTATGTATGTAATGTACTAGATTTTCTCTTTTCACCTATATCTGTATTGAATTAAAATCAAATTAATATAACCTAATTCATGAATTATGTTTAAGATGCTACCACTAAGATTCTTATAAATCTCTCTCGATCAAGTATAAGGTTAATTTATTAATTCAATTATAAATCAGAATTTATGGACTCTCACCTCTCTAAACCCTAATTAATAAATTCTTAATAAATTTAAGCACCTAAGGTATTCATGCAATATTAATAATTAATTAGTATCTCTACTCAAATTAATATTAATAGCTTTTATTCTAGATCCCTAAATATTAATCTCCCCTCGGTCTCAAAATATTTAGCATGCAATGATTCAACCTTAAAAACCTTAGGTATAAATCTTCTCTCGATCTCAATATACCTAACTAATTAATTGAAATAATAATTAAGCAAAAGAAAAAAGACCATAAACATAATAATGAACTAAAATTATAATTAAAGAGAAATATAAATTCAATACATCTATAGGTTACTAAGATAACTCTAGCACAAAATAAAACTAAGCTATCATGATGATGAAAAATATAAGACAATAATAAACAACTATAGAAATCATCAATAATGATACAAAGATTAGAAAATAATGAAACCCACTAATTCTTGATAATTAGCTCCTTGATTTTCTTTAGTCCGCTCCTCAAATTTTTATCCTCTATCAACATAATCTCAATTTCTCAAAGTGTATTTTCATTACCTCAGACCTATTTTCAATTTCCTCAAAGTGTACTATTATGGTCTCAAGCCTATTTTCAATTACCTCAAGCATACTTTCATTACCTCTAGCTCATTTATCATTGCCTTTAGACAAATTACCATTACCTCCAATATCAATTTATCATTTACAATCAAACACAAATATTCATACTCTTGGAATTCAAAAAAATTGTGGTAAAGGCATTTGGGAATCCGCAATTGTCTAAAAGAAGTCAGTATTTACACATTTGGGAAATCAATCTTCCCTGGCACACTCCAAAAATCAATTTTGCTAAAAATTACACCAACAATCTTTTGGCATGCTCGGTGGAACTTGACATCCAGTTTGCCAGAAATTTGTGCCAACACATACTAAGAATCTTTTACAACAATCTTAAAACTATCATAATACCAATCCACCTACTAAATAATAAGTAAGTCTTAAAAGTAATACAAAAGTCCAAAATATTGGCTCAACGTCTCTAGACACTGGATAGCACCAATACTGCACTACTAGCTACAGCTGATGCTACTCTACTCGATCTGAAAATATTTTAAAAATAAAAGAGGGTGAGCACAAAAATACTCAGTGAGTGGACTAACTTTAAATACAATAAATTTAAGTAGGAACATTAGCTATTTGCTAAAATAATTATAATTATATCCATATGTTCATAAAGCTGTCTTGAAATAAATGAAAATTAATAACTGCTGGGACAACATAAAACATAGATATAAATAATCTGAGTATAAACTAATTTGTTGTTAGTAGAAATAATATAATGCTTTAGCTAATCAGCTTCCTTACAAGCTGAGTTAAGATTGAAACATTATATTCATAAAAATACTATTCAATACAATATAATGCTTTAGCTAATCAGCTTCTTTACAGGCCGAGTTAAGACTAAAATATTATATTCATAAAACTTTTCTTTTATACAATATAATGCTTTAGCTAATCAGCTTCCTTACAAGCTGAGTTAAGACTGAAAAATTATATTCATAAAAATACTATTCCATACACTCCTTAATATGTAACCAAAGATTGTGCTAACACAATGGGCGGTATTGATAATCTAGCGTCCCATGTGCACATATACTTATATAATAATTCTAGTCATATGCATGCGCAGATTTGGCCCCCAAGGCCTAACCACCCGATTGTACGCCCCCAAGGCTATATGTACGACTGAGCGCTGTCCCCAAGACAGTTGCTAAATAAACACCAGTCATCATCGTGCAATATTATGGGTACATAATATGAGTATATAGTTTTATCTATAAAATCAATTCAGTCACATTTAACAAATAGCTATTAAAATATAATTACTGAATCGTAAAACTAACAGTTGTGTAAAAGTGAAACATAATTATAGTATCATCATAGTAACCATATATTTGCTTAGAATTACATTTGCTATCTCAATAATAGTTATATGCTACATGTTCCCATTTTCTCGTATAAAAGTGAAGAAACTTATACAATCACACTTTATAACTAATATATGATAAATTCCATTTGTAAGGAAACATCAGATTTAAAACATTGAAAACCTTTTCTCCAAACTGTAAAACATATTCTTTCATATATATATATATATATATATATATATATATATATATATATATGTGGTTTTAAAGTAGTTTTATATACATATCCAGTCACCTGAGCCTGTTGAACCGAAACCTAGTCGGCTGGCCTTGATCTAGCCTCAACGGCTCCAATTCAATCCGATCCTATTATCCATAACAAAAATCATCAGAATACTATCTTAAATCTTGATTCTACTCAACTTAAATTGATCTACGACTAAAGGATAGGTTAAAGGACCCAAAAAATGGATAAAAAACACTCAAAACTGAGTTTCAGAGCCTAACTGGCCACTGAGGCATCACCAAGCTGCACAGAGGCACATGCCTCTATGCAGAGGTACCCCAGAGGAGTGCAGAGGCGCATGTCTCATGTGCAAAGGCGTATGCCTCTGCACAGAGGCCCCTACCTCTATACAGACAGGTTCTGCATCTGAAAATCGACCAAAATCGCAAATAAACAACCCAACACAAGTCCAAACATAATTCTAAACATCTTAGGGGTCTGTTTATGATCAATTTATGCATCAAAACTCATAAATTCAACCAAACACTCCATTTTTGCATAATTCAAGAATTTAAAAGTTTGATATAAAAACTTACTTTAAATTTCTTTTTGTAAATCTTAGAATTGATAAGAAGCCTTCAATTGTTGTTTAAATTCTTAAGATTGAGAGAAA
Source organism: Macaranga tanarius (assembly GCA_949673435.1). Lineage (NCBI taxonomy): Eukaryota > Viridiplantae > Streptophyta > Magnoliopsida > Malpighiales > Euphorbiaceae > Macaranga > Macaranga tanarius. Next base: position 7,964 of record CATIWO010177295.1, read on the forward strand.
TCAAGAAGAAAAATTGATGATGAAGATGTAGAGAAAGAAGAGAAGAAGAATGGAGGAAAGAAAGAAAGAAAGAAAGAAAGAAAGAAGAAGAAAGAAAAAAATGAAAATTGATTGCTACTTCTTATGCAGAAAATGTAAAAGAGAAGGGTTTGCTACAGTAACTTTCGAAAATAATTTAATTAATTTTTTTTAAATTGAAAATATCTGTTTTGGCCCCTGAATGTTCCTTATGCACAAAACAAGTCTCAGAACTTATTTCTATAACAAATAAGTCCATAACTCTGTCTAGAACTTAGAAAAATCTAGAGTAGGATGCTACAGTGTAAGAGCTAAAAGTATAAAAATTATACAAACATATGCTGACCTATAATAAGTCCATAAATTTTGGGCAACAGCGAGAAGCTAATAGCTAATACAATAAGGGATGCCAAAATTGAAACAATGAAAGCTCTTACAATGAAACAATAACCAGTAATGAAAAATCCTTGGACTTTAGCTTCGGGAGCGGAGCTCAAAGAGATGCGTCGGCGTTTGGGACTGGATCTTCATCCATCAGATCGTCCTCTTCCAGCTCAAATTCCACCACTTCTGCATTTGCATTAGCCATTTCCTCTCAAAAACCATGTGCCTAAAAATTTTTTTAAGGGTTTTTTTTTTGGGGGAGAAATCCGATTAAATTTGATTCAAATTTTTTTACCCTCTCATCATTACTACTGGCTCCTCACTCTAAAGGGCAGTGCAGATGATTCAAAACCACTCGTATCTAGATCATAATAAATGGATTCTAAATATTCGAACTGGATCCATTTTTACCCCAAGCAAGATGATTAAATTTTTTTTCTCTCGAAAAGAGAAGCTGTTGGCGGTCAAGCAAGAAAGGAAGAAGAAGATGGAGAAGATGTTGGTGGCTGGAGAAACGACGAAGAAATCAAGATGAAGAGATGAAGAGAAGCTTTTGTTTGTTTGTTGGAGAAACGATGAAGAGATAAAGAGAGGCAAGAAAATGGGGAGAGGCAGCTAAGATAGAAAAATATGGTTTAGGGTACTTAGTTTTTAGGTACATCTTGTTTAGCGATAGAATTACATTTCCGTAGCTAAATTAGCGAGGAAATTTCAATTCTGTCGCTAAAGTAGTGACGGATTAAATTTCCATCGCTGTGATATAGTGACAGATTCAGTTTCTGTTGCTACAATAGCAACGGATTCCGTCGCTATAATAGCAACGGATTCATGATTTCGTCTCTATATTAGTGATAAATTTATAATTTTGTCGCAAATATAGCGACGGATTTACGGTTATTAGTGATGGATTCAATATTCCGTCGCTAAATTAAATTTATTTATATTTTTAAAAATATTTAGTCGCTAAGTTCATAATCCCGTCGTTAGTGTGTCGCTATTTTTTGATGATTATGTTCCGTCGCTAAATCGACAGTTTTTTTATAGTGGTAAGGGAGGTCATAATCTCTGAAAGACACCCTTTTATTGACACACTCTTTTATTCAATGATAATAATTTAAAACGTATTACCAGTGATCAATTATCACCAAGGTTTTATTTTTTTTTTTTGATGGAGATGGCCAAATTGATGCAAAAAGTAATCCCCTTTTCCAAGTAATCAGCCACCTTCAAAGATAATCTATGAAATAAATCATCCATGTCAAAGCCGTCTCCGGAATGAGCTACGAGCATCTATTCGGCAATAGCTCTTATGAATGTTGCTACATATTTTCCTCTTTCAAACTTGTCAAATACCAAACTTTTGTTACCATTGTCAAAGTTTGCATCCAAACTTAATTAACTCATAAAATCAAATCAAATTAAATTGAAAAATTTAAAATTTTTACAATAAAAATCGAACCAACCGAACCAAATTAAATTTTTAGTAATATTAATTATTTTAATATTTTATATTAAATTATTATAGTATTTTAAAATTTTTAAAACTTAAAAATATGATTTTGGTTTGTTCAGTTATTTCTGTTAATGGAATTTTTCAGAGACAAAATTGAACCAAATTGAACTAAAATTTTGGTTTAGTTCGATACATGAAAAATCGAAAATACCAAATAAGCAAACTAAACTAAACCGCACCGAATTGATTTGGTCAATTCGGAAGACTTACAAATCCCCCCTACTTGCTAGCTATGAAATACAGACACTTCAACTAATAAACATTTTTACATGTCTGTTTCATGTTTGTATTATCTAGATACTTCAATTTTAAAAACAAACACTTTAATTGAAAATTATTTTTCTGTATCTGTATCCCATTTTTCGAGTTCTAGTGTCCATATTCGTGCTACCTTTCCTTGTTGCTAGCTTCGCTTCTTTGTAAAGAGTTATCCAAGAGAATCACCAGGTTAAAAATTGGATTGACTTGCTAATCAGGATAGAAGACTTTTTTTTTTTATTATTATGTGAAAAAAACTTCTTTGTTATTATTATTTTTAGGATAGTTGTTTGACGCCATGGCCACAGGAAAACAATTTTTTTTTTTTTTGCAAATTACATTGTTACCCTATTTGTTTTATAATATAAAAAAATTATATAATTGTGTAGGAATATCTATTTTAATTAGACAATTAATTAAATTGATGAAATTTAAAATTTTTTTAAAAATGAATGAATCCGTCGTGCTATAGTTTAAAAATTCATATTATGTAATTTGTTTATTATTTTGGTAATTATTAAAATAATTCAAGGATATTTAATTTCATAAATTATCACTAGCAACGATACATTATTTGTATCACTGCTAGCAACATAAAACTTTTTGCTTATTTTAAGCTTTCAAATTTATCTTATTTAATCTTTTATTTTTTATAATTTTTATAATTTTTATAAATAAGTAAAAATAATAATAAATAATAATTTTTATTATAGTGCATTACAACAATATAATTTGTACTATGAAATTTACCAAAATTTTTTTGAACTCGGGGAGGAGAAAAGATAAGGATCGAATTTCTGGCCTGTTGATATCTTAAAGGGAGCTAATATTGTTAGACTACTCAATCTTAAACGAAATTTACGAAATTTGAGTTATACAACTACTAGGAAAAGTGGAGATATGAAAAGGTTTCAAGAGATTGTCCCTAAAAATAGAAAATTGTGGCTCTATGGTGCAACTAGGCCTGTTCATGGGTTTGGGAACCTATCTGGTTTGGTTTGACCCAAGGTGATAAGACTCGGGCTTGAATAAAAATTTTTTTTATTCAGCTCGGTCTGATCCAAATTCAAAATTACCCTTATATATTTGGGTTGGATTTGGCATAGTATTATTAAAGTAAAATATCACAAATACCCTAAGTCAAATAAAAAATTTCAAAAATATAGTGATATTTGTTCTTTTTTCAAAACTCAATTACCGTGTTTTCATATATACTTTTTTTCTTTTATTTTTATAATTTCTTCTTCTCCTCTTGTTCTTTCCATCATTTTTTCCAAAATCTATCAATTTCTTCATCTTTTTTCCAAACTCATCACTAACCATAACAAAAATTTACAAAATTAACATCACTAACAATAAATTTACAGCAACAAAGAAAACTCAAATGATATGTTTCTTCTTCTTTTATTATTTTTCTTATTCCTCTTCTTCTTCTTTTTCTTTTTCTGATTTTATTTTTGGATTTGTATTTTTGGTGCTATGTGTATTGATAAATTTTTGTCAATTTATGAGTTTTTATTGATTTGATGCATATTTTTTTTGGATAAATTTCATTGTTTTTTATTTTAGATAATTGGGTGATTATTGGGTTCTCTTCTTCTTCTTCTTCTTTTTTATTTTGTTTTAATTGTGGTTTTTATTTTCATTGATTTAATTTGGAAAAAAATTGAAAGGTTGTTTTGAGATTATTTTGATATTGTGTGTTGTTTATTGAAAGTTATTTTCAGGTTATTTTGATATTATTTTGGCATTTTTTAATTATTTAATTTCTTTAAATATTACAAATTTTTTATTAGTTGTTCTCAGATTATTTTGTAGTTATTTTTTATTGTTTTATGGTTTTTTAATGGTTGTTTTGATGTTGTATGAGGTTGTTTTGAATTTATTTATTATTTTTAGTTACTAAAGATTGTTTCAGGTTGTTTTGACATTTTTTTAATTATTTTATTTCTTTAAATATTAAAAAAAAAATTATTGGTTGTTCTTAGATTATTTTCTAATTATTTTTTGGTTGTTTTATGGTTGTTGAATGGTAGTTTTGAAGTTGTGTGAGGTTATTTTGATTTTTTTTTAGCAGCTGAATGTTGTTTTGACATTTTTTAATTGTTTTATTTCTTTAAATATTATAAATATTTTAATAAATGAGTAAGTTAAAATTTTTAAAAATAAAATATATAATTTTTTTAAATAAATAAATTCAATGAAATATGACATGTGGCGGCTTTATTTTATACTTTGTAAAATAGAGGCAAACAGAAATATTCGAACTGGTTGTTCTCGATTATTTTCTGATATTTTTTAATTATTTTCTAGTATTTTTAGTTGTTTTGAATTATTTTTTTATGACTCTATTTTTATTGTTTTATTTCTTTAAATATTACAAAAATTTGAGTACATGAGTTAGTTAAAATTTTTAAAAATACAATATATGCATTAGAGATTATCTTATATTTGGCTTCTTTAAAAATATTAGAGATTATGTGTTATTAAAATTTGCTAGTAGTGGTGTGGATAAAATTAATAACTAGTAGTTGTTTTGCATTTGAATTCTTAATTTGAGATTTGTATTTGCCTCTCTTTTATTTACTATTGTATTTGGAAAACACCCTATTTTAAAAAAAATTTCACTGTATTTTTCACATAAAAGTTACTTTTGAAAAGAAAAAAAAGTCAACATCTAACAACCAACTCCACCAATACCCTGGCTAGAAGTCGCACACTTAATCTTTCTAACTTGGATAAAGGTGTGGTCGAGTATTACTTCTTACTTGATCCTCAACTGGTTAACTCTTATAATTCAATCACATAAATATAGTATATTCCAATATAACTCCATAACTATACTATACACAATTCTCATAATACAAATCATTAATTACAACTATTACCAAATATTCTATCTAAATAATATTCTTTAGATTCTTCACTGCTTCTGCTTCTTTTATCAAATACCTAGCTATCTTCCAGACAGCCAAATACCTAGCTTCTTTTAGATTCTTTACTGCTTCTGCTTCTTTTATCAAATACCTAGCTTCTTTTATCGAAATTGCATTCTCATACACAACACATACACAACATAGTACCACACAATATAATTTACCAAAAATATTCGCATGATTTCTAAGATCTCAACTAATGTATGTATTTGGCCCCAAGCAACAGCTATACATATATTTCTGATGAAATATACATAATAAAATATACACCCGGCCCCTGGCAATGGCTATGCACTTACCTACTTCATCAATGTAGTAATATGTATATACACATGTATATAGTAATATATGTATCCGACCCCAGACATTGGCTATACACATTTACTAATCCTGCCATGTCCTTGACATGGACTTACTATCACTTAATACCACATGCATTGATGCTCATCGTTATATCAATCACTCGTGAGTTGTTGTGTCCAAAAAAAGGTCTTACATCTCATAATTTCAATATATTTTCAAATCTGTTTATGTTTACGATCAATTTAAACTCTGTATTTACTTCATAAATCATATATATCATAAACTAAGTTAAACACCGATCAGAAACAACTCAAAACAACATTTTAAACCACTGAGGTATCGACACAATGCAGAAATGCTGCCACTATAGCCATTAAGGCGCCGCCTGTTCACTTTCAAATCACTGAGGCACTACCTTATTGGCTTGCTAAGGTGTCGCCTTAGGGCTATAATGGGCTGAGGCGCCACCCTTACACTACTGAGGCACTGCCTCTGTGCAATCAGGCACTGCCTGAATGCACCTCTGTAACATTCAAATTTTAAATCTTCAATAGATACAAAATTTTTTCATCCAAAAACACTCAAAAATCAATCAAAAACAAGTATAGGAATAAGAGGATTGAAGAAAAGAAGTTCACTCACTAAATTGTCGATTCCTCCTTTTCTCCTTCATGTTCCGGCAGTATTTCCCTTCTTTTTTTTCCTTCTTCTTCTTTATCTATACATGTAATATCTGTATCCTTGAACCGGATTAATTTAAGTTAATAATAATTAAGGATTATTTGATTATATTAAATTAATGTTGTTTGGAGTTAATTATTATTATTTCGAGTAAATAGTAAATAAGTTGATTTTAAGATATTAAATTGATATTGGTGGGAGTTAATAGTTTATTTAGGGTATGAAATGCTAAGAAGTAAATATAAGAAATAAAGTGTGATTATATGAAATATAAATTGGGAAGGATGCAATTGAAAGGAAGTTAGGATGTATTTGAAACAAATAAGGGTAATTGAAGTTAAGAGGAAAGGAAGAAAAGATGAGGGATCAAAGTGGAGAAAAGGGAGTGAAGTTATTGGTTTATGTAGGAGAAATATGGCCATGTACGGGAGAAGAAGAAAAAGAAGAAGAAAGAAGAAAAAAAAAGAAAAAAAAAGAGAAAAAAAGAAGAAGAAGAGCTCTAAAACCTAGAACCCGAATCAAGCAAGGAATTCAAGAAATCCACAGGAGAAAGCTATGAGTGGAATCAAATTATTGTTGGGTTTTCATTCAAATTTAATTTTGAGCCATTTTTGTATATAAAGGCTAGGGTTTGGATGATTTTCTTTAGATCTAGAGTGATCTATGCAGTCTCTGGCATGATTAATCATATTTTAAAGTATTATGCATGTTATATGACTCTTGGGTATTGTAAAATTGAGTTTTGGACTGAAATTTTTATAATTTTTCCTCTGAATCACGTGTTTTAGAACTGTATAGGCGTACACCTGATCGAACAGGCGTGCGCCTACACAACGAAGAGTCGGGTGCCCCTGTATAGAGGCTGGCACCTGTGCACCTCTGTAGCAGAGGAGGGCACCTTTGCATAGTGGCACATGCCTCTGTGCCTAGGTTTGGCACCTCTGCACAGAGGCACATGCCCTTGTGCACTATTTCGTGACCCGTTTGACTTTAAACTTCAATTTTTTGAATCGAACATTAGAATAATGTACTAGAACATAAAAATGATTGAAAAATACTTTTAATTGATAAAATGACCTATGATTTATGAGTCTCAGGCAAAGAGACTAAATCATAATTGAAAGAAAGTCAAAGTTTGAAAGTTCTGTGAATGTATGTAAACGAACATTAAAATGATATAATTATACCCTTACAATGTTATGAATGTTATATAAAGATTATATATATAATATGTAAGGGTTGGTGATATATATGTATATATGAGAGGAGCTGGCCACTCGATTGATAACTGTCTTTGGGACGGTGCAGGGATTTAGAGGTGCATTTGGGGTGAATCCTTGTAGTTTTACGATATGCATACGAGGTATTATGAATGATCTCATGAATGATCATATGAACTGGCCAGTGTGGGCCATGGAAAAAAGAATTAAGATGATTATAAGAGAGAAATTGATTTTTGTATATTGTTATCAATTCTTGAAGGAATTGGGGAATATATATATATATATATATATATATATTCTAATAGTAACCATGGAATATGTTTAACCATTAAGACAATATGATTTATAATAATATCGATTTTTGCTCAACGGAATGAAACTCTTAATATCTAAACAATTGAATGGACTAACCATTAAAGAATTCAAATCATAATTATGATGCTTTAGTTATTCTTTAATAAGAATCCTGCATTTAATTCTAGATTGAGGAGTTTAACCTTAAGTGTATTTAAAGTTGTTTTGAAGTTAAATTTACATTGAAAGAAAGATTTAATGTAGATGCTGATTGGTATTACGTATGGAAATCTTTAAATGATTCTTTTATAATGGAAACCTTTTATTAAATGGTTTGTTAAAATTAAGTATTATTTCCTAAAAGAGTTCTTTGATAATTATGTGTATTAAACAGCCTTGAGATTTATGCTGGGAATTGATTCAAAGTTGTTTTGGTTTAATATTTCAAAAATAAAGATATTTAGCTGCTCACTGAGTAATTTCTTGTGAAATTACTCACCACTATTTTATAAAATGATTTTCCTAGATTAGGATAGTAGTTAGCACTGGAGGAAGAGATGGTTGTATACTGGGCCACGATAGTGTATGAGATTACATAGGTGGAGAAACTTATGCAATACATTGTGCATCATGACTCAGATGCCGAGCTAGTGTTCCAGATTATGGTTCAGCCTATAGGGGTGGAGGTCCTACTAATTACCATCTACGAGGATCATTTTGATGGTGTCTGCATAACCTTCCGCGTTCTGTACGCCACCTCCACTGACGTCCAGGTCACCCTCTCCTGGGTGTGATGCGGATTTGATATCTGCATATTTTTGGGCTTTTTTCTATAGGACTTAGACACCCCTTGTGCTATTATTGGGATATTTTTGAGCCATAGGACTAGAGAGGTTGTGAGAATATGGTGAGGGTTGGAGCTGTCAGTTCACCACCACCATCATCTTATTGATTATGTCGATGAGAGTCTCGACTATGAGAGAGATATGTTATGCTCATTGATACCTATGTATTAGGTTATTATTTTCATTAGCATTTGGTACTCTCATATTTGTACATGATGTATATATTTGTTTTATCATAGATGATAGATATATTATATTACTGATGTTATTATTATTTTTCTGTCTATAAGATGTTATGATATTAAAAGTGTCTTTATCATATGCTTATATTCAGAGTATTTGATTATGGAAATATATGGCAGATAATTGTATTATTGTGATCGGGTATTATCTTAAGCAGAAATAAGGAAATAGTATAAATGTCCACCCATATGTACTTGCAGTTTTATAAGAATGAATGGTATTCATTTATGTTTTAATAATATGAGATTAGCATCATTCAATGATTAAAATTCTAGTATTAAGAGAGTATAAAATTTTATTTATTAAGAGATTCTTTTTGATTCTAGATGTAATACCTTTATTATTATTAATTCCTTAATTATGTGTATTAATGGAGTTAATAGTAGTGAGGGCGTGACAGTTTGGTATCAGAGCTTAGGTTATTAGATTCTGTAGACATTAAGAAATACTGTGTTATATGTTATAGATATTAAGAAGTATTGAGTTGGTGGATATTAATTGTGGAATGTATATATAAAGGATGATGATGAGAATTACTAAAGTGCTGTGATCTTATTTTTCGACAGTGGCAAGAACTAAAGGTGGATTAATAGGGAATCAAAGTAGAGGAGTTGAACGAGGCCGTGGTAGGGCTAGAGGTAGAGGCAGAGGATGTGATGTCCAACCAGATAGAGTCAGGCTAGTTGAGCTAGTGAATGTCCTTACTAGGAGTAGAACATCTCAGCGAGAATCATCTCCATCTTCAGCCTCGATTGGCAATAAAAGAAATGAAATACCAGAAGCTCAAGTAGATAGTCTGCAAGGTAGCTCTAATTCAGCTATTCTGCATCGATCTTTGAGTATGTGCCTAGAAGGGTGAGGAATGTGTATCAAGCACCACCACTGGTGATGCCAGTGAACGTACCTAACCAGTCAGTAGCTCCGGTAGTGCATATAGATGCTACCGATCTAGCTAGAACAATGGTGATGGTAATGGCAGAATGAGAGAGATACAGAAAGCCTGGAGACATCATTGAACATGTGAAGGAATGTGGGGCATACGATTTCCACTGGATTTTAGACCCTGGACAAACAGACAAGTGGGCCAGAATGGTGGAAAAGGATTTCAACACTTTATAGCTTAGTGACGAGGAGAAAGTTAGCAATGTGTATGGTCTTATGTTTGAGAAAGTAGATGATTGGCTGATGAGAGTGTGAAATCTGTATAGGGAAACTTTCATGTGGCAGCTTTTCAAGGAAGAGTTTGGTAGAGAATACCTGACTGAAACTTTTCAAAAGCAGAAAAAGGCTTTTTTCATAAATTTGGTACATGGAACAATGTCGGTCAGAGAATACACTGAAAATTTTAAGGATTTATACCAGTATACGAGGGATATGCATCCTACTGAAGAAGCTAAAAATGACAAATTTCGGGATGGATTACATGTTTCTCTGAGAGGAAAGTTGAACCTCTATGCTGGAATAACCTTTCGAGGTTGGGTAGAAAAGGCGATGGAACATGAAACACTTGATAAGGATTGGAAACAGTAAATCAACCGAGATCTCAGTATCAAAAAGGATCTTCGAGGCAACCTTGGAGCGGTAATTATAGTCGGAAGTTAATATTTAATTCCTACTTAAGGAGTAATCAGCGGTCAGGAGGAAATGTACGACTGCAGGGTAGCCAGATGTCCATGAGACAACCAGCGCCATCTTTCCGACCAAATGCCTTTAGAAATGTTCCGAGAGGAGGAGCAGCAATACCTTCGTGTAATTTATGCAGGAAGAACCATGTGGGCAGTTGTGGTTGTATTAATGTGAGATGTTTTAAGTGCAATGAACTTGGACACTATTCTCGGGAATGCACTAAAGGTGTAATTGGGGAACCCTCAGTTCAAGGGTCGAATACCCCTAGATCGGGAAGAGTAGGAAGGCCTCCTATTACTGTAAGACCTACTGGTGCTATAAGTGAGGCTAGTAGAGCTCTACAGGCTCAGAAGAGACCTACAGGATAAACCAGTGCCACAGAGAATGTTCAACAAGCGAGGATTTATATAGTGACTGAAAAGGATGTTAAGAATGCACCAGACGTAATAAGGGGTATGACTTTTATTTATAATATCCTGGTACAACTTTCTCTTTTATATCATCTACTTTTATCCTGCATAATAAGTTTGAGTTAGTTGATAGAGATGAACCAGTATTGATTAACATGCCTATGGGAGTCAGTGTGATCTGTGACAAAGTCGTTAAGGATGTTGTGGTCAAAATAGGTGATGACGAGATGGAATGGGATTTTATGCCCTTACCTCTTAGCGATTTTGATGCTATAGTAGGCATGGATAGGCTGAGTCACTATAGAGAGAATGTAGATTGCTTTGAGAAGCGAGTAGTGTTTGAAAAAGCAGATGGTAAAAAGATTCAGTTTGTGAGAGAAAATAGAAAAGCTTTGTTAGCACAACTCCGCAAGTGTACGGATCGTGACAAGTAATACAATGGTAAGTGAGTATCGTTCCCACGAGGAAAGGGTCCTAAGTACTAGCTATTAATTCAATCTCTTTAGCTAATAAAATAAAATTAAATATCAATAATCAAATCAAACAAATTAAAATCAAAACCACCTAATCAATTAACTTAAATCAAATCGATAGAAATGAATTAGAGCTTTGATTTATTTCACTAGCCAACACTTAATTTTCAGAATTAATTTATAACCAATTCATTGATTACGATTAAGGGTAAATTACTCTTAATTACCTAATATCTCTTTCGAGATCAATTAAGCATACTAAAATTAATTATCTTCTATTTTCATGGTAAATGAATTAATCAAGGTTCATTAAGCTTTCTAGCAATTTATTTTATCCCCAAAGGATTCGTCTACTTTTGTGATCGAATTACCCAAGTCTTATGAGTTATGAGCTAGCAATTCACACAAATTTCATTGTCAATAAATTATCCACAAACATGCATTCAATTAGGCCTAAAATCAAATGCAATAAAAATTAATCCAACTCACAAAATTAACTGCAATAATTGATGAATTGATTAAAATAAAATCCCAACAAGTGCTAAACTAGCTACACAAATCCAAACCCTAAAAACTGTTTAGCTACTCATGATAAAATATTCTAACACTACAAAAGAATCAAACATAATACAATAGAAAGATGAAGATAGAAGAAAAACTCCATTCAAAGAGATCCTCGTCTTCAATCCTCCTTTTTTCTCTTCGGTTCCACGCTTGAATTCTTTGTAGCCTTCTATCCCCACAATAATTGATGATCCTTTCCTAGAGTTAAAACTCTCTTTTTTATAGAGAATTATACCAAAATTCGTCTATGGGCCTAAATGGTAATTTTCCGCCCTCAATTCCTTGCCTTTTGAGGATTTTAGCTTATATTTTCAGCTCCTTAAAATATGGCTTGGATCCTGGACACTCTAGGATTAAGAAATTTCCTAAAAAAGACATCAAAAAGATATAAAATAATTAGGAAACTAAAAAGAAAAATAAAACTAACCTAAATAACTAAAATACTAATAAAACACTAATTAAAATATAAAAAGCAAACAAATTCTAATTAAACACTGATAAAATAAAATAGAAAATTTAATATAAAATTAACACTAACAAGCTTCAACTAAGATAATTTCAGCTATGACAACTATGAAGTATCTTAGAAAGGAGTACGTGAAGGGAATGGAGAATCAAAGCAACCAAATATGCGGAATTTTAAAATTTTTTGGAAGCATGCAATACTTGTACCAAGTTTGAATCCATTCAATGCCCTAAGAACCAAATAACATGCATTTACACAACTAATCATGCATCATCGACATTATTTTATCAACAAGCAAAGTAGTCATGTAATCAAATTATAAGTCTTATATACTAAGAGTTAAATAACACTTACAATACTTCTTAGTGAGTAGAACGCTCGACAAGCTTTGGTTGTTGAATCTACTAGCTTCGAGTTTTCCAAACATGAAACCTCTAGCTTGAGACACACAGATTGCTTCAAGGATGATGTTCAACATTGATGAAGCTCCACCACACAAGGCTCTCTTGAATAGTGATGAAGAAATCCGCAAGTATACTGGTCAAGTTATAATATAGGATTATAAGTACAAGTATCATCCCACAGAGAAGAGATTAAATATTAATTCACTTGATTAGCTTGCTTGTCTAAATAAATCAATTGTTTATAATAGTAAGGCAGTAAAGAAACTTAAAATTAAAACCATTTTTAATTATCGAAATTAAAATAAATAAATATGTATGTAATGTACTAGAGTTTATCTTTTCACCTATATCCGTATTGAATTAAAATCAAATTATTATAACCTAATTCATAAATTATGTTCAAGATGCTACCACTAAGATTCTTATAAATCTCTCTCGAGTAAGTATAAGGTTAATTTATTAATTCAATTATAAATCAGAATTTATGGACTCTCGCCTCTCTAAACCCTAATTAATAAATCCTTAATAAATTTAAGCACCTAAGGTAATCATGCAATATTAATAATTAATTAATATCTCTACTCAAATTAATACTAATAGACTTTATTCTAGTTCCCTAAATATTAATCTCCTCTCGGTTCAGAATATTTGGCATGTAATGATTCAAATTCACCTTAAAAACCTTAGGTATAAATCTTCTCTCGATCTCAATATACCTAAATAATTAATTAAATCAATAATTGAGAAAAAGAATAAAGACCATAAACATAATCATGAACTGAGATTATAATTAAAAAAAATATAAATTTAATACATCTATAGGTTACTAAGATAACTCTAGCACAAAATAAAAAAAAGCTATCATGATGATGAAAAACATAAGAAAATAATAAATGACTGAAGAAATCATCTATAATGACACAAAGATTAGAAAATAATGAAACCCCCTAATCCTTGATAATCGGCTCCTTGATTTTCTTTTGTCTCCTCCTAAAATTATTGTCGACTCCACAAACTCTCTTTTTATTTTTCTTCTGATCGATATATATATATATATTCAGGGCACTATGGTTGAACATATTATATTTCTTCCTTATTTATCCTTCATGCGCACGGTCATGCATTTCAACGACATGGCCATGCATGGCCTTTATAAACACGGTACACGGCCGTGCATCTTCAATGGGCATGCAAACTTGACAAAATGGGCGTGTAAGTCATGCAACATGGGCGTTCTATCATGTAGTGACATGGGCGTGTGGTTTGGTTGCATGGGCATGCACTTCACTTGCATAGGCGTGTGGTTTGGTTGCATGGGCGTGCACTTCACTTAACTTTGTCATTTGTGACACATCCGTACAATGCAATCCACATGGCCGTGTCTCCCTAATACCTACAAAATAAAATAAAAACCAATCAGAAAACATAAAATATAAACCCTAAAATATAAAATCCTAATTTATATTAATTATGCCTAAATATTCATCTAATTGACCTATATTTCTTAATATTTCCTATTATTCAACTCTATTAATTATTATTTAAAATATGCAATTATTTAACTAAAAATGAAATAAAAACTAAACTAATCATACTTAAAATGAACTTAATTTTTACTAAATAAATGCAATTATCGAATTCCCCACACTTGAACTTTTGGTTGTCCTCAAGCAAGAACCTCATCATAATTACAAAATAAATACATTAAAAAGAATTTGAAATAGTTCAATCAATAGAGCATAAAATTAATACAAGTACTATTCAGCAAAACTAAATTAATAATTTAAGAACAAGACTATAAATATTACCAAGTGAAGCATACCTTTTGAATGAGTTATTCAAAAAGAATTTGTAACTAAAACTTATAAATCAAGGAAAGTCAAACAAATTTTTATTATTAGTCAACCTTTAAACTAAGTATGATAAACAGCTATATATTTTTTTATGGATTAGAATCCTTCCCAACTTTGGTATTCCCTACTGTTCCCGTATTACTAAGTATGAATACCGCCATTAAGTACCTTTGGATTACTCTTACTCAATTTTGAGCATTGGAGTAGAATGGAGTTTTTTATTTTTATTTCTAGCTTTGAAAGTTTTTGGCTCCTCTGATCCCTTTTTATTTTTGTACTTATTTTTTTCAGGCCTAATTCTTTATTCAAGAACTGTAGACATATTTGCACTTTTAATAGCTAAATTATCATGCAATAGAAGAAAAATTTTTCTAATAACAAAAATCTATCCAAATCTCCTTAATTACACAAGTTATACCTATAAATGCCTTTAAATAATTCAAAAGAAAGGTATATATTTAAGTTGATTAACGATTAAAAAGTCTAATTCTCAAATGATTAACAAAGTTTTAAACCTCATACTACAAATATTAATCAAATACTAAATCAATTAAACTATCCAAATTACAATTTAATATACAAATTTGATAACTATAACAAGTAGCAAAAATAAAAATGTAGAGAATTTAATAATGACAATGCTAATTATGCTAATTATGAACTATTGAGGACAATGTTCGCACTAAAAAAAATTAAAAGTGACACAGACTATAACTAATAAAAGTAAAAGATAACGAAATACTCCCCCACACTTAGTACGAACATTGTCCTCAATATTTTGCAAGCATGATCATAGGATAGATAATGCAAATAAATTCAGAGAAGTAAAATAGAGACACAGCGAACATAAAATAAATGACAATGCATTGCTGGAATTTTAGTGTAGTGTTCGAATTTAGTGGTCAAATTGCATGCAAATGACACAAGCGTGCATAGAGAATAGCATGCCCATGTGAATTCTATGTGTTTTGTGTGACATGGGCATGTGGTTTGCATAGCATGCCCATGTCAAGCTTGCATGGGCGTGTAACACACCATGCACGCCCATGCAAGGGTGCCTCTTGTCTTTTATGACATGGGCGTGCAACACACCTTGCACGCCCATGCAAGGCTTTTGTTTGGTAATGACATGGGCGTGCTGCACACATTGTATGCCCATGCAAGTAGTATGGCAAGGCTGTGTTGCACAAGCAACACGCCTGTGTCAATGGCATAATATTTATCACTTCCATTTTCTCGCTTACACGGGTGTGCTTTATTATAGCATGCCTGTGCTACGTGGGAATTTTTAACAATGTTGCATGCATAAAAATATTTCATTGCAGTAAGAGTAAATGACACAGGTCCTACTACCCACTAAATTTCAGAATCAGATTAATACATATAAGCACACACAAGAAAATGTCAAAATGCCAACACAAATAAAAATAAAAGTAATTAAAACTACCCTGTGTTAATTCCTTTTAGCCGCAGGACTCAAATTAAGTCTTGAACCTGGGGAAGCTCCTCCTATATATAAATTCAGCCTCTATGATTTTCTGTATAGAGAACAAAGATTTGTGAGGTGTAGGGGTGTAACAATTAAACTAAAAAATAAAAATAAAATGACACAAAAATAAATAAAGCTTGGGTTATCTCCCAAGAAGTACTTTGTTTATTTTTGGTCATAAGCTAGACCGTGGCTGGTGCAGTGCTAAGGTAAAGGGAGAGTCCATAACCGCCCTGAACTTGTTGCTCTTGTCTTTATGAGCTCATGTGGTAGGCTGAATTTGGGTCTAGGGGACTCGGCCGTTGAGTGTGTTTTGAATATGTCATGTACTTGACTTAGGCCACCGCATCTCAGTTATGAGTGTATCCTCATAAATGTCAAAGATGGCTTTTGATGTATAGAGAAATGGCATTCCTAAAATTATCCTCGGATTGGAAACTTTGCATGGTTCCACCACCACAAAATTTATGACAAATGTGAAATCCCCCACAGTGACCTGCACATCTTCTAGCACCCTTTTTAGATACACACGGGACTCATCAACCAATTTGAGACTGAGATTGATTGGTTTCAAAGGTCCCAATTGAAGATCACTGCAATCAAGAGAAGACATCAAATTAATGGAAGATCCAGAATCACATAATATATTAGAGAAAGATAATTGAGAAATGGAGCAAGATATAGTAGGGAGCTTCATTGAGGTGAATATATCGCTTGCATCCATAAGCTCCATACTACACTCAAGATTGAGTGTGACTTCTTCTTGCTCTTTAATGTTCATGTCAGATAAGGATTGTTGTGGCATACTTTGCTGAGATGTAGTGGCCTCTTGCAAATCTTGATTGTTTATAGGTAGTGATATCTCTTCTCCAAAGTAGAGCTTCAGTCGTTGCCCATTCACCTTAAAGGTCTCCCCCTTACTGTTTTGGATATTCATGGCCCCCATAGAAACATTTTAATCACTGTAAAAGGGCCAGACCGGCGAGTCTTGAGCTTTCTAAGAAGAAGGTGAAGTCGTGAATTAAACAAAAGAACTTTTTCTCCTTTCTTTATCACACACTGAATAGGGCTTATCCAACTAGAGTTGCAAATTGGGTGTATAATGCCTGCATTAAGAAGCTTGACAATCTCATTTTTCACCACTTCTTGCATATTCATATTCAACTTTCTATGTCGTTCAATAGTAGGCTTGCACCCTTCTTCCATCAGTATCTTATGCATGCAATAGAATGGACTTATTCCCCTAATGTGGGAAATTTGCCACCCGATAGCCTTCACCTTTCTTCTTGACATCTCAACTAGTAAAGTTTCTTTCTCTAAGGTGAGTTTGGAAGAAATAATGACTGGTAGAGTTTGGTTGTCTCCTAAAAAGGTATATCTGAGGTGAGGTGGTAAGAGTTTCAGTTCAATGGTAGGCGGTGAAATAATAGAGGGCTGTGTGGGTTGTATGTTCAAGATTAGAGGTACATGCTTTTGAGAAAGGTCTTTTTGGGAAGGGTTAGGCTCAGGAACTTCTCTCGAACATTCCTCAACTGGAAGAACATATTCGGCTGCTTGAGTTTGAGCATGAAAAACTTCATCTATACATTTGTCTACTACATTCAAGCATATACAAAAGTCTCCATCAACAGGCTACCGACTCACCTTATAAATATCAAAGACACACTTCTCTTCCCCTCTATTAATGCTTTTAAAGTGTATAAAAATGGCATGCCTAAAATCAGGGGCACCTCTTCATCCTCTACAAAATCAAGAATAATAAAATCAACAGGGAATATAAATTTTTTTATCTTCACCAGCACATCCTCAACAATCCCTAATGGTTTCTTCGTGGTGTGGTCTGCGAGTTGAAGAGTCATACTTATGGTCTTAGACTCCAACTTCAGTTTCTTAAAAATGGATAGGGGCATGAGGTTTATGGATGCACCCGAATCACACAATGCTTTCTGAAACTACATATTTCCTACCTCACATGGAATGGTCAGGCTTCCAGGGTGCCTAAGTTTATATGGAAGCTTATTTGATATGAGAGCACTACATTCCTTGGTTAAAGTAATAGTCTCTAGTTCGTCAAGTTTCTTTTTATTGGAGATCAAGTCTTTGAGAAATTTAGCATATTTTGGCATTCGAGCAATGGCTTCCACGAATGGTATATTAACCTGGATCTTTTTCAGCATATCCAAGAATTTTGAAAACTGAGGATCATACTCTGGCTTCTTCAATATCTACGAAAAGGGAATGGGTGCTCTCCTTATTTACCTTTGACTGTGATTCTTCCTTGGTCACTGCCTCCCTTGAACTTTCTTCAATATTAATCTCCTCTCTGTTCATAATATTTGGCATGTAATGATTCAAATTCACCTTAAAAATCTTAGGTATAAATCTTCTCTCGGTCTTAATATACCTAACTAATTAATTGAATCAATAATTGAGCAAAAGAATAAAGACCATAAATATAATCATGAACTGAGATTATAATTAAAAAGAAATATAAATTTAATACATCTATAGGTTACTAAGATAACTCTATCAAAAAATAAAACTAAGCTATCATGATGATGAAAAACATAAGAAAATAATAAACAACTGAAGAAATCATCAATAATGATACAAAGATTAGAAAATAATGAAATCCCCTAATTCTTGATAATCGACTCCTTGATTTTCTTCTGTCTCTTCCTAAAATTATTGTCGACTCCTCAAACTCTCTCTTTTTATTTTTCTTCTGATCGATATATATATATATTCAGGGCACTAGGGTTGAACACATTATATTTCTTCCTTATTTGTCCTTCAGGTGCACGGCCATGCATTACAACGACATAGCCGTGCATGGCCTTTATAAACACGGTAGACGGCCATGCAAAATAAATGACATGGCCGTGCATCTTCAATGGGCGTGCAAGCTTAACAACATGGGTGTGTAAGTCATGCAACATGGGCGTGCTATCATCTAGTGACATGGGCGTGTGGTTTGGTTGTATGGGCATGCACTTCACTTGCATGGGCGTGTGGTTTGGTTGCATGGGCGTGCACTTCACTTGCATAGGCATGCACTTCACTTAACTTTATCGTTTATGACACATCCGTGCAATGCAAAATAAAATAAAAACCAATCAGAATATATAAAATACAAACCCTTAGAATATAAAATCATAATTTATATTAATTATGCCTAAATATTCATCTAATTAACCTATATTTCTTAATATTTCCTATTTTTCAACTTTATTAATTATTATTAAAAATAAGTAATTATTTAACTAAAATTGAACTAAAAACTAAATTAATTATACTTAAAATGAACCTAATTTTTACTAAATAAATACAATTATCAAATAGACCCAAGAGCTTGTGAAAGCTTCTTTGATATTGAATTATGGAACTTAGTGTTTGCCTCTCAAGGATGATGGTGTAGAGAGATATCACAACTCTTGTAATGTAGAAAGGTTCACTCTTAAACTAAGGAAGAAGAAGAGTCCCTTTCTTTTCCTTTGGTTTGGTTAGAGTAACCAAAGCTCTTTCTTTTCTCTCTTGGCCGAAAATTCCAGCATAAAGTTGTCTTCAACTTTTCTTTTTCTTATTATTTAATAAGCCATTAGTGTCTTCATAGTCAAATCTTGTAACTATTGCTAGTCACCATTCCAAGTCTTCATTCCAAGTCAATGAAAGACTTGGAATTCTACAACCTTGACCAAAGAAGCTACCCATCTTTGAATTGGCTAGTTTGGTTGGATGGATATCCCCCATCCCTATTCTAATTCCATTAACACTTAATGGGCTTGGGCTTGGGCTTCTCTACACTTAGAGATGGCCCAATCCAATCCAAATAATTAATGGGCTAGATTAAACTCTTTAATCAAAACCCAATCCATATAAATAACAAGTGGACTAGTTCAAACTCTTTAAACCAAGTCCAATGCCAATGGTCCATCACATAGACCAAGTCCATTGCCTATGGTCCATCACATAGACCAAGTCCATCATCCATAACACACATGGTCCATCTCATGG
>CATIWO010177345.1:0-12445 GCA_949673435.1 Macaranga tanarius
GGCTATCCTTCGGTGTTAGAAGGATATTCATATGCAAGTTGGATTACTGATCGTGAAGATCATGCTAGCACTAGTGGTTGGGTGTTTATGCTTAGAGGTGGTGCAATATCTTGGGGTTCCAAGAAACAAACATGCATAACAGATTCCACTATGGCTTCTGAATTTATAGCATTAGCTTCTGCTAGTAAAGAAGCAAAATGCTTACGTGATTTACTATATGAAATACCTTTATGGCCAAAACCGATTGCACCAATATCTATCCATTATGATAGTGAAGTAACTCTTTCAAGAGCTTATAGTCATGTGTATAATGGAAAGTCTAGATATATTGGTCTTAGACATAGTTATATTAGAGATTTAATCTCTAATGGTGTGATCATAATAGATTTTGTGTGGTCAAGTCAAAATTTTGCTGATCCGTTAATAAAGGCATTGCCAAGGGACGTGGTAAATAAAACATCAAGAGGGATGGGTCTCAAGTCCATTTTGTCAAATCACCATTGATGGAACCTCTACTTGACATTTGGTACAACGCTAAGTCTCAAATTCAAAGAGTCAAAGTACATTATTAGAGTGATTTCAAGCACTATGTTAAATTTTTAATACATTCCGAGGTTAATAGTGCTTGGAGCCTGCAATGAAAGGGAAGGGTGAGTTATAATCTCTTAATGGATCTATGGACATTTAGTCAAAGTATCAAAGTTGCAGGGATACTTTAGATAGATTCACCTATATGAGTGTAAAGTGTGGCCGCTTTAAGGAGTTTAAGGGCTTGACTTTATATACTCATGAAGGATATGGACACAAGGCCTATAATGTGTCATTTATATGTGAAAATTATAATGGTGTTTGTGAATTATGTGTGTGAAATGTTTCTACAGCTTGTCAAAAAGAATAGTTGGTTCAAAGTTCTATCTACCATATTATTCAGATTTGTTGTATTGAACTTTCGCTAAGTATAGGTTCAAATCGCAATATACCTATATTTATGCACATAATTGATAGAATTATTATTAGATGAATGTGTTGGTTATATTTTATGGTAGGGAATTGTTGGACATTTTCAAAATAGAGCCATAGCTTTTTAAAGAGACACAAATATTGGCAACAAAAGACATATATTAAAATAATAGACATAACCGTTACCAAGAAACATGTCCATTAAGATTAATGACACAACCATTTCTAAGGAACATGTTTATTAAGACTAATAGACTATTTGCCAAGGAACTTGTCTGTTTGAATAAATAGACACGACTATTACTAAAAGTTATAATAACCATTCATCTTCTATAAATACCAAAGTTGGTTTGCTGCAGAATTTAATTTTGGAAATTATTAAAATTCTCTTCAAAAATACCATTAAATAAATTTTCACAAAGGCTTCATTGTATCCTAGAGGTAAATTGTATATCACAAATATTGCCTTTTAGGAAAGTGGGAATCTTACACGCTTTGGAGCAGATTTTTCAAGTCTTGAATTTCTATTTTTTCTAACAAAAACAGCCTAGTGGTTTTGGAGGTGGTTTTGGCCATTCACCTCCTCTTTTCTTCTTCTTCTTTGGTTCACATATTAGTTATATATTATAGATATAGGTTTTTGCAGATCTTAGAATAAGAAATATTATAGCAATGGAATTCCCAATCATCTACTACGAGTAGCTTTATAGAGATGAGAGATCTGCAACCATGGCTAAAAAGAGTTGCCTATGTAAACTGGGGTTTCATTGAGTTGCTTAACCATGGAAAAGACACAGTTTTCTTGGACAAAGTGGACAGCTTCACAAAAGGACACTATAAAAATACACGGAGCAGAGGATATCTATTAGCAGAGTGCCATTGTGAGTCCTTTAATTGTTATGGCTGTGTCTTTATTTTTTATTTTTGTGTAGGACTTAATTGACTCTGTATTTATTAGGCTAAGTCAGTTGAGTTACTTCCCTCTACTGTGTAGTGAGAGTAACGTTTCCTACCTTAGCCATTTTTATTATTTCTTGGCCTTTGGTCTACAGTTTAGGACCAAGGTTTCTTTCATCGGATTTCTAGTATTAGTGTCATCTTCCTTCCAAAGTTAGTTTGCTAGCCTTCCCGAAGTATGAGGAAGATTTATTAGAGCTGACTTCCTGTGGTTCTTAAGACGAGAACCTCTATGTTGGGAGTGACTGGTATGGTTATCAGTAGTCTAGTTCTTCTTGTGCAGTCGAAGCATGGTTCTCTTTGTATGCTGGATCTGTCCTGGTGTATACTTGTTTATCTTTAAATGATATTCATTCTGACAAAAAAAAAAAAAACTTTTTGGTTACTAAAATTTTATTTTAATTTCATGCGTGGTTTTTCTTAAAATTTTTGAACCTTAAATTTTATTAAATAACAGTTTTAGTCCAAATTTGAAGATATTTTATAAATAAATCCATATATTCTATACATTTGAACCTTAAATTTTGTTAAATAACAGTTTTAGTCCAAATTTGAGGATATTTTACAAATAAATCTATATATTCTATACATTTATAGGAAATGAGGAAATATTTGAAATTTATCTCCTTTTTTTATAACATCTAACCTTTCATTCACCAATATGCCTATTTCAATGGCTAAGACTTGTCTCTTATATGTTGAATCACCAAATATTTTTTTAGTATGGAATTGCTCAAGGAGTTGGTTTACTTCATTTTGTATATTGTTGAAATGAAGTCAATTCTGATAGATTTTTAGATGTTGAACTTTATGTTCTATTTTCCATTAAGCTTTGGTGCTTAAATTATGAGTAAAAGAATCACTTTTTAAGATTAATTTCAAATATTTCCTTATTTTCTATAAATATAATAAAAAAATATGGATTTATTTGTAAAATATCTTCAAATTAGGACTAAAATAGTTATTTAGCATAATTTAAGAGTCAAAAATTTTAAGAGGAACCACTCGTAAAACTAAAATAAAATTTTAGTAACCAAAAAATTATAAATTGAAAATTACACATAAAGTTTAGTAACCATTGGAATAATTTACCCGGCTCTTGAAACTGAAATTTAAGTTGTCAAATGTGTATGGATACATCAACTATTGCATATTTTTATGAAAATATATTTCTAAAACAAAAATTCTTATAAACTAAAAAAAGCTAAAGTTGAGGTGCTTTCTATTGTTACTTTAAATTTTGAAAAGTAAGTTTAACTTTATCAATAAACATCATTCATTAAATAAAAAAAAACATACTCATCCAATGGTGATGAAAGAAAAATAAAATCAAAGTAATAAAAAAATAAAGTAACTTAAAATCTTCCTAAAGTTTATTGAGTTATCAACTGAATTGAACACTAAAAACCATTAAATTTTGACAGTTTATAGAAAAATGAAATGACTATGTTACATTAAATAAATACTACAAGCTAATTACAACTGGTAGAATAAAATTATAGTTTTTATTAAATATAGTATAATGTACTTAGTAAATAATCTATTTTTTATTTTTAGTAAATAATCTATTTTTTTATTTTTTGATAAATAATTTTAATTTACAATTTATATTTTTTAAAATTGGACCCTCAATTTTACTCCAAAATTTTTATTTGACCTTTATGTTTTTTTTAGTCTCATATGATCCTTGTACATTTAAAATTAGATTATATTGAACCATCCAAAGAATTGTTACAATTTTTTTTTTTTTGACAATAACAATAATTTCATTCATTCATTCAAACCAGGAATACATCGATAAAAATATTGATATAAATCCGCTAAAAACCATTAAAGGATGAAATTGTGAAATATTCACATCTCCAAGGTTAATAGCATAAGAAATCGGCTCAAAGCCTACACATTGATAAATTATATAATGACTAGAATACCTATGACTCTAGTGCTGCAACATATTGACGACCATAATCGGATATGATATCTCTGTTGAAGCGAATATACCTTGTTTGTCTCAATTGCCCACACACAAAAGACGCCGCAACAAGAAGGCGAAAACTAAACGCTGCAAAAAGACGGCAAAACCACAAAAACAAAAAATAACAACTCTAAATCTATATAAAAAACTCATTTATTTTAGAATTAAATTGATATAAAGCGAATATAAGAATTGTTACAATTAAGTACTATATATTAAAGAAAAAATTAATTTTAATGTTTAATCAATATGAATTAATTCAATTAACAAGAATAATTGATGAAAATTTTTAATAAAATTTATAAGTCCTATATATTTTTATGAAATCAATTTTTTATGATAATTTTATTCATATTAAATTTTTGTGTAAAAATAATTATTTCCACAAATTATTATTTTATTAATTTAAAATATATAATGATTTTGTAAAAGTGTGTGTCCTTCAAAAAAAAATATCATTTTTATAAAATTAATAATTTGCAAAAAAAAAAAATTTACAATACTTCTTATATAATTATCCACGATCCAAAATTTTCCAAAAATAAAATTCTGAAAGACCGAAATTAAAATAATTTATTTGGGTTTGTGCTTTGCTTGTGTTAGCTGCTCTAACTTCTTCACCTGAGAAGCCTTCTTTCCCAAAATCCCCTCTCCCAAAACCATTTTCCTTCCCCAAAATCCCATTGTTTGCACCTTCATTATCACACTGTTACTAACACACACACAGAGGTCTCCTCTTCATTTATTACTCTCATTTCTACAATTTTTTTTTAATACATTTGTCTGTGTTAGCACTACCCAGAGGAAAGGAAAATATGATGATGCTTAAAAGGACTTCTGCTTCACCTCTAATTACCTCTTACTCCCCTATTTACAAAATGTGTGTGCTCTCTTTTCTTCATACAACAGTCCCACATAATACAAATTTCGATGATGCCTTAGCTTCCTTTAATCGCTTGCTTCACATGAAACCTTTGCCTTCTACAATTCACTTCAATAAATTATTATCTTCTTTTGTTAGAATGCAACATTTTGGGACTGTCATTTCTTTGTGCAAACAGATGGAACTGCTTGGAATTTCATCTGATGCTTGTACTTTTAATATTTTGATTAATTGTTCCTGCCAATTACATGGTGTGGATTTTGGATTCTCTGCTTTGGCCAAAATCTTAAAACTTGGTTTTCCTTTTGACATTATAGCGTTTAAGACCTTAATTAATGGGCTTTGTAGAGAGGGTAGAATTGCTCAATCAGTGGATTTCTTTGATCACATAGTTGCCCTTGGATATCAACCTAATGTTCGTACATATAATGTGATTGTGAATGGTCTTTGTAAAATTGGAAAAACCCATGTAGCCACCGGTTTGTTGAAGAAAATGGCTGAGAGGTGTTGTGAACCTGATGTGGTAGCGTACAACACCATCATTGATGCCCTTTGCAAGGATGGTTTCCTTTCCGAGGCATTTGACCTCTTCTTGGAAATGAAGACTCAAGGCATATTGCCTAATGTTGTCACTTACACCTCTTTAATTCATGGTTCTTGCAATTCTGGCCTATTGAACAAAGCTTCAGCTCTGCATGATGAAATGCTGGATGTTAACATCACACCAGATGTCGTTACCTTCAACATATTGGTTGATGGATTTTGTAAGGAAGGAATGGTTTCAGATGCTCAAGGTATAGTCGAAATAATGATCCAGAGGGGAATAGAGCCTGATGCTGTTACCTACAATTAATTGATAGGTGGATATTGTTTGCAAAATGATATCAATCGAGCTGAAAAAGTATTTGATTTGATGACAAGTAAGGGTTGTATGCCTGATGTTTACACTTACAACATATTTTTCATGAAATGTGTCTTAAAGGTTTAGTGCCTACTGTTGTCTCTTATAACTCTCTTATACATGGCTTATGCCTAGCCAGGAGCCCTTTGGCTGCACATGAAGTGTTCAAGGAAATGTGCACTGGTGGTATTCGTCCAAATTTATCAACTTTCTCAACTTTGCTGGATGGCTACTGTAAACGCGGGCATCTTGATGTGGCATTGACCCTATTCCATGAAATGCAAAAAAGTATGTTGAAGCCCAACATCATTGTCTACAATGTCCTAATCAATGGCATGTGCAAAGCTAGGAAGCTCAATGACGCAAAGCAGCTGTTTTTAAGACTTCCCATTGAAGGATTGCAGCCTAGTGTCTACACATATACTGCACTAGCCAATGGATTTTGCAAAGAAGGACTATTGGATGATGCATACAGTTTCTTCAGAAAAATGGAAGAGGATGGCTGCTTACCAAATAGTTGCTCTTATAATGTGATCATCCAGGGATTTCTCTGGCGCAATAATCTGTTAGGGGCAGAAAAGCTTATTCTTGAAATGCGTAAGAAGGGGTTCACCGCAGATTGCACCACAACTGAGTTGGTAAAGAATTTGGTGTCCAATGATGATCTCATTATGAAAAAGCTACTAGATCTGTCTGAAGATCATCAAGGTGCAGTGAAGGTGAAGTAAGATTTTCATATAAAATACTTCAGAAGATTGAAGGCTCTCATAAGGGTTCAAATTTCAAGGTGAAGTGATCTCATTTTGAAATTGAATGTAGTTAGTTGCCTTTGATCTGTTGAGCTCCTCATGTTTCTAGGTTGTCCTACACTATGATTATGATGATTACTTCACTGCCTGACCAGTTCAAATTGGTCTTTATTTAGTGAAGCACCTTCAAATTTAATTAAAAAGTCCTGAACTTTTGTACATATAAGTTCACTATCTTCCTCATTTTAACTAGTCTCTTTCCACACCTTCCTCCTCCAGCTCACCTTCATTGTCTTCTGAGTTTTTATCATTACCTGTTTCTCTTCTGTTTTCCTAGCCACACAACCGAATGCATACATGAATTAATATACATGTGATCTAGCAGGCTTAGCTGGTTTTTATTGTATTATCAAACTCAAAGCGTCATCAAGATCAAAAACCTTCCAAAAGTGTGTGGTTATTACTGGATAAATGACTTTTGAAACACACAATTACTGTATTTGAGCGTGTCAAATGTGTCAGTATACCAATCCTTGTGTATTTTTGTTAAAAATGACTTCTAAAACAGACAAATTACCTTAAACTAAGGGATCTAATGTCTACTGAGTTCAATAATAACAATGATTAAACTCTTGACAGTTTGCAGGAAATGAAATGAGTTTTGGAGAATAAAGAAATTTCATTACATTGAAATAGTAATTACAGGAGAAATAAATGCTAAAGCTAGTTTGAAAAGAAATTTGCAGTAAAAAAGTACCTGTAGTGTGTGTTAATGATGTTTGTTGATTCCTTTCACTGATGCTTTATTTTCTTTAGTATTTCTCCAGGAACTGATTCTCTATTTCTGCAATTGTCTTACCCATGATACTCCATTTTTTCCTCACTTCCTAGAATCAACTGTCAAAATTTTGCTTACCTCCAACTACAATTTAACCCATTTTGTATAAATAGTTAAATTAATTAATTAAATTTTTGGGTTTTGGCTTTGTACATCCTCAGTTGTTTTGGAATATTATGCATAATCAACAATTTCATTATCTTATTGCAGATTTGAGAGTCCCTAACTTGTATCTTTTGCCCAGTCCTGGATACAAACTGTTGCAGTGTGTTGTTGACAAAGCTGTAAGGCACAGAACTATTGATAATAATTCTCTTCAATCACTAAAAATTCCATTTAACAGTGATCTCTAAAGATCCTGCACTAAATATACAAAATAATGTTTTGAAAAAAAACTGGTTTGTTGTTGTGGAGTGACATCAAATTTCCACTTGGTTAGCTTCTTTTCTTATTCTCTCCTCTAAAGTGCTTGTTAAGCCAATAAGAATAAATTCTTTCACCCACAACTTTAATTAGTTGACAAAGCCATCAAGAAATATATTCATTCAAGTGAATATGTAACTTTTGTGAGGGAAACACTTCCATCAACACAAGATTCGAAAATTAATAAAATTTTTTTAATGATACTGATTCATTTGAAAAAAAATGATTATGAGAAGTTATTCTCAGAATTTTTTATACGTACTTTTAATTACATTATAATTTATAATGTTGAATTTTTGGCACCTATTATAATATTTGCTATTTTTTTCATTGCTTATATATAAAACACTTTTTATACGTATCTTCTGTGTAATAGTGAAATATAATATGTTCCTAGTTTTGAAACAACGTGTTTATTCACTAGTCAATCAATATTTGTATTGCACATGATATTATAATTATTTTTATAATAATAATAATAATAATAATAATAATAATAATAATAATAATAATGGAAATGAAATTTCTCCTTGTTCATTATATTAATTAAAAAAATTAAATGAATTTATATTTACATGATATCATAATCATAATAATAATAATTATAATAAATGAAAATGAAATTTCTCCTTGTTCATTATTTTAATTAAAAAATTAAATGAATTTATATTTTAACAACTAACATGACTGCGTTCACTAGAATTTGAACTTAAGACCTTAATTTAATCAAGAACAGCTCTCTATCAGCCGATCTCAATAGTTGTTAGTATTAATAATTGTTTAATTAACTCTAAGATATTGTATAGATATTTCATATTTTTACTATTTATAGTTTTGCCTGTGCTGCCACCTGAAAACTAACACCATGGAAGAGGAAGACCAACAACAACGGAAGGCAAAAAACGCCAACGAGAAGCTGCTGCCAATTCCATGCAAAAGGAACGTACTGATCACAAGCGCCTTGCCTTATGTTAACAACGTTCCTCACCTTGGCAACATTATTGGCAGTAACCATTTTTCTCTTTCCCCCTTTGATCCTGTCGTCTTTGTTTCTCATTTTTAATATGTTGTTGCTGTTTCTTACGTTGTGGTGTGTGTTGCAGGTGTTTTAAGTGCTGATGTGTTTGCTCGTTATTGTCGTCTTCGTGGCTATAATGTTCTATATATATGTGGAACCGATGAGTATGGAACAGCCACTGAGACTAAGGCTATGGAAGAAAATTGTACTCCTCAGGAGATTTGTGACAAGTAAGGTCCTTTACTTTTTTGATTGTTACAGACTTACAGTAAGTTTAGGATTGAAAGGAAAAGTTAAGGAGAAATAAATAAGACCAAAGGGTTAGCTTAGTGATGTAAGGCTCCAACGAGGTCCTGCGTGATAACTTTTGATTATGTGTTTGAATCCTCAGCAAATTAAATTTTCTTAGGCTAGAGCCAGCCAAGAAATGGGAGCAGAAATTATTTCCATATCCAAAATATAGTGTACATAGTAACGTATTGTGGTTTCACCCAAGAAAAAGCTGAATTTGCTTAGTTTTGAGTTAATTCGCATGAGAAGAAGTAGTGCCTGCTTGAATTTAAGGTGCTGAACATTATTATTGTTGATTGTTATTCTGTGTACAACTTCTTAGTATGCTAGCAGAAGATAATTTGAAACTGTTCTGAATATTAAGCTTCTGACGATTGTATCTCATTGCCTTTTGGTTTATTATTAAGAGCGAAGTTCATAAGCATTCTTAATTGGGTTCTCTTTTTAGGAGAGAACAAATACATTATACAGTGGTCCTGACCTATGATGAATTGAAAGGTCAAACCAATCAAAATTTAATATTTAATTAAAGTGATAAAAACTAAAATCTAAAGAGCACATGAGTGAACCCTAAATAACTTTATATTATTGGCTTGGTCTTCGAACTCATCATGGGCTAGTATCATTATAAAATTTCTCAAGAGGAACAACGTTAATCTGAGTTTGTTTTACATAAACAGCTCAAAGCCTAAATCCAGAAAAAGATTGAGCTTAGTTGAGGATCCTGTTGTAATATATATCTGAAAGTAAAAGAGCAATTTATGACTTTCTTGCTTTCTTGCTTCCTTTGTAACTTGGCTTCTTAATTATAGATATCATGCAATCCACAAAGAGGTGTATGATTGGTTTGACATAAGTTTCGATGAGTTTGGACGAACATCAACTCCTCAGCAAACTGCGATTTGCCAGTCTATTTTCAAGAAGCTGATGGAGAACAATTGGCTTTCAGAGAACACAATGCAGCAGGTATATGCATACATATGTTAACTGTTATCTTATTATGCATATGTAGCAGCTGTATGTGTTCTCTACTTTATTTGTTGTTCGTCAATGAAACTTATAGGAGGTCCAAAAAATTATGCAGCTATTCTGTGATACATGTGAACGTTTCCTGGCAGACCGGTTTGTGGAAGGAACCTGCCCTACACCTGGCTGTGACTATGATTCTGCACGTGGGGATCAATGTGAGAAATGTGGAAAGCTTTTGAACCCAACAGAGCTTATAGATCCTAGATGCAAAGTAAGAAATCATCTTAGATATATAACTTCTTTTATCTCTTCTGCTACTTTACAAGTGTAAGCTATATAAATCCTTGAAACTTATTATCTTGTTGACAGGTATGTCAGACAACTCCAATAATCCGTGACACTGACCATTTGTTCCTAGAGCTGCCTTTGTTGAAGGATAAATTGAAGAAATATATTGATGAGACTTCTATTGCAGGATCTTGGAGCCAAAATGCTATTCAAGCTACAAATGCATGGCTTAGAGATGGACTTAAACCTCGGTGCATTACCAGGGATCTTAAGTGGGGAGTTCCTGTCCCACTTGAAAAATTCAAGGACAAGGTTATGTGTTTACCATAGGATTGGCTCTCTTTTTACATTATAGCAGTGTGCTGCTTATTTCTAATTGTCTGCAGCACGTAAAAAAAGTTCACTTTACTTGAATTTTATGGTGTTCAGGTGTTCTATGTTTGGTTTGATGCACCTATTGGGTATGTTTCTATTACCTCATGCTATACGCCTGGCTGGGAAAAGTGGTGGAAGAACCCTGAACAAGTGGAGCTGTATCAGTTTATGGGAAAGGACAATGTGCCATTTCATACCGTAAGAAATTGTTGCATCTGTTTCTGCTTTCTGTTGAATTAGCCAGTGTTAATTAATGCGCTTAATATAGTCACTGATTGAGATCAAATTCATATCCTTTTTTATGTTACTTTTTTCCAGGTAATGTTTCCATCTACACTTCTTGGGACCGGAGAAAAGTGGACTTTGATGAAGAGCATTAGTGTTACAGAGTATCTAAACTACGAATCAGGCAAGCCATTGCCTGTTTGAATTGTCTAGTTTTACACAAACATTCCTGCACCTGAAATGTTATCTCATGATCGTCAAATGCAGGGTATGCCCCTTTTGATGAAAAAAGGCTGTTTTGATTCCCCAGGAAAATTTTCCAAGAGCAAAGGAGTGGGAGTCTTTGGCAATGATGCAAAGGATACAGAACAGCCTGCTGAAGTCTGGCGATATTATTTGCTAGCTAACAGGCCTGAGGTGAGGAGCTTTTTTTTTTTTTTACTCCAGTATTTGGTGTTATGCTGCTTTAAAATGTTCATAATTCTATTTACCTCAGGTTTCAGACACAATTTTTACATGGGAGGACTTCCAATCAAAGTTAAATAATGAGCTGATACATAACTTGGGGAATTTCATCCATCGAGTATTGAGCTTCATTGCCAGCACTTCAGGTTAGTGTCTTATTGCCACTATCAAGTTCTTGATCACCTTGTCAAGATGTTGTGGGTTACATGGAAATCATGTGAAAAAGCCATGTGCAAGTTTGTAGGATTTAAAGCTTTAATTTACGAACCACAGAAACTTAAGGTGATAGGTCTTCTGCAGGAAAAGGATATGAAACAGTCATTCCTGATGCTTCAGGGGCAGAATCACATCCTATGACAATAGAATTCACCAAAAATATTGCTGACCTTGTGGATCAATATGTAAAAGCCATGGAGCAGGTTAAATTAAAGCAAGGCTTAAAATGTGCTATGAGCTTATCCAGCAAAGGAAATTTATATCTGCAAGTAAGCTTGGAAAAAAAAAAAAAAACTTTATTCAATTTATCGCTCTTGCAATGTTCGAGTTGCTGATTGAACTATTCTGATATGGCATGTAGGGAAGCCAATATTTTAGGCTATATGATGAAGATCGAGCTTCCTGCTCTATAGTTGTGAAAACTTCAGTGGGAGTGGTCTGTCTTCTTGCATGTTTGCTAGAACCTTTCATGCCAGCATTTTCCCAAAAGGTATGGACTAACAGCTGCACTGCACTGCATAGATTTTAAATCTTAACATTCCTATCCAATGTTTCACATGAAACTTCTGTTCTTAACAATACCAGTCTGTTTTTATTCTGATGCTGAAGGTATTCAGGCTGCTTAATTTGCCTCCTGAAACAACTTTTTCACTTGCTGAAGAAGTCGATTATCTCGAAAGAGCAAAGAGACCCTGGGAAATTATTCCTGCTGGTCATACTATTGAAAAGCCCTATCCTTTATTTAAGAAATTGGTAAACATTCCATCCATTATCAATTGTAGAAGTTTATCTGACTTTTTTCTTTTGCCTGATATATCTATTAGGTCCCAAGTTGACATATTTTGTTAGTTTGCCTCCTTAGTTTACAAATTCATTATTTAGACACTTGGAACTCGTTTAAAAAAAAAAAAA
>CATIWO010177374.1:0-15070 GCA_949673435.1 Macaranga tanarius
TGAGCGCGAGCGTGAAGAGAACAGGGAGTGAGAGAATGAGGATTTGGCGGCGGAGGAGACTCTTTGTAGGAGAGAGAGATGGCTGAAGGCCATTTTTTTCTTTGAATGAGGAAGAAGAAGAAGAAGAACAGGGTTGAAGACAATGGAGCCCAGCGTAGCTTTTCTTTCGTTTACCTTTTTTTTAATGATGCAAAATTTCTTTTTGGTCCTCATTTTTTATTTTTATTTCTTTTTGGTCATTACTTAATTGGCTTGTGTTAATTGGTCCACATCATCAGCTAATGTCCACATCATAGCGCGTGTGACACACTTGCTAAACGAGGGGTGAAATAGGCGCAAAATGAAAGTTCAGATGTCCTATTGCAACTTTTTAAAGTTCATACGTGCCATGGGCGAAAGCGATAAAGTTCAAGGGTGAAACAAGGTATTTGGCCTATTAGTTTTACACATGTGTTAGTTGATCTATATATGTATAGACTCCGCTAAACAGATAAAATTGAGCCAGGAAATTTGGCTCACAAGGGTAGATACGTAATTTTAGTTAGTAAAGTGGGGTAGATATAGTAGAACAATCATTGTAATTTATAAGTTGTGCACCAATATTGCTCGTAGAAAGATGGAAGTAAAAATTTGAAATTCAAAAACTTACGCAGCTATCAAACTTCTTGAAAATATACACATTAATTATTTGTTATTAGTATCCTAAATCCATTATTAAAATAAGATAATTATAATTACTCTCCTTCATTATTAACAAGGCAAAAGACAACGAAAAGCGTACCTATTGCTGATGAGTCATCCATCAGTGCGACGCTAAATCGGTGATAAAAGATATTTGCCTTCCTTAATCCATGCCTCAATATCCACATAAATATGAGTTAGATGCCTAGTACCTCAAACTAGCTACTTCTATGTAGCGACACCCTCAGCCTCTCCCATCAACTCCTCTATGGTGAAAGAAAGTCTTGAAGAAGATTCGGCCAAAGCTCTGCTATTAAAGAAGTTCAGAGAAAACCTAAGCTAGAGAGATAGTGGAAAGGGTGAAATGATTGAAAAATAAACAGTAACTTTTATAGAGAAGGTCAACATCGAAAGGTGCATGCCTTTCGATATCAAGAGCGCAAGCCCTTGATGCTTACTCCACCAAACTTCGTCGTTTCATTCATTACGAGATATGATAAGCACACAAAATAATATGGATGGGTCCAAAACCCTAAATGCCAATGTTGTAACATGTGAAGCACACCTACATACACAAAAATAGCTCAGAATGATAGATAACAAATAAAAAAGCCCTCAAGCAACCAAATTACTCCACCAGACACATTAAGGATGCATCAGTTCCTTTTTCTTTTATCATTTAGCATGAATAAACCATTAAACATCATACACACATGAATTACACCATCTTGATCACTTTTTCGCTACTCTTTAATAATCTTAAATTACATGCATTAGCATTGAATCTGTCAATTCTAACTGCCAAGACTTCTCCTTAATGCGCATTTATGGATAATGACTTAAAATATGGATTTTTTAAAAAAATCTAATACATTTAATGCTCACTCATCTTTTGAATAAAGGGAGAACTTATAGAAAGGAATTCACGAAGGGTAGTGATAAATAGGATGAATCCTAATAAAGATCATGCATTTACTACTCCTATGCTTGAAAATAAGTATGAGTACTCTAAAAGAACCTTTAATAACATCCATACCGAGTAATACGAGAAATGTAGGGGAAATATTGAAAAGGGTAAAGATAAGTTTCAAAAAAACCTAAAATGTAAGTCAGTTGCTCCAATGCTCAAAAACTGAGTAAGAGTATCAATAATAATTCTTCGAAGGTATCCATGCTGAGTAATATAGGAAAGGTGAGGGATAGTGGAAAAGAAATAAAGGGAATATAACAAAGTAAATGACATTAGAATCCACTAGTTTATCATAACCTTCGTGATTTTTAGTCTCATAAAACTTTCCTAATGATTCTAGAAAGGAAGTTTGTTATTTACTTAGTAAATAAACACATTCCTGATCTGAAGTCATTAATTGTACTGTTAAAATGGCAAGGTGCACATTAAGTAAAATCATGATAATTAGCGTGACTATAACTTGCTAATGCATATGACTTTTAATGATTGAAGTGTGAGCAAAGAGTGTGAAGATCATGGCCCTCGCATAATAATAATCGATTCAACTCATCTCTTTAAGGTATTAATCAATCATAAGATACTCATATATAATTCATGTTCATGTAGGGCAAGAAAGTCAAGGGCACAAATTAAAAGGAAAGAAGATTAGGGAAACAAATGAGAACAACCGACACGAGAAGCCAAGTAATGCTTCATATAACCTTTGCATTATTGTATGTCCTATTTTCATCCTTATATAAATGACTGCATATCATATGCCTTATTGCATATCACTACCATGCACTTGTTTCATCTTTTAGTAATCTTAGGAAGTATATTTGTATGAGCCACATTATGCATCATTATCATTATTGAGTGAATAACCTGAATTTGCATCCATTTTATATGATTCCTAAGGCGGCATCATGTATTAACATTCACTAGATGCCTAGAGCAGCTATAATAGCAGCAGCCTGATGCCTATAGTAGCTATAATCGCATTCATCTGATGCTCATAGTGGTTAACTTATATGGCAATTTCAAATAGCATTCATCTGATGCCCACAGTTACTATAATGGCACAGTAGCTATATAACAATTCAAACAACATTCGCTTGACATCTAAAAAGGCTAGAACAACACTCGTCTGATGCCCATAAGCGGCTATACAGTAATTTTAGATAACCTTTCATCTGACGCCCATAATAGCTATAACAGCATCCGCTTGATGCCCACAAAGGCTACACAACACCTTAAGATAAAGACTCTTTCCGCCTGACATCTCCAACAACTGTATGTCAACCAACAATACAACTCTTAGTACCAGCATCTCACTGATAGGTAAGCGCAGGTAAGTACACTAACTCCTGACATCTTTATTTCTTTTATTTCAAAAGTACTGACACAAGCTAAATCTCTTCTGAGCATGCTTATTCAGTATACGTGAAGTAGGACGCAATAATTGATACTCAAAATTCAATGGTACCCTAAAGTGGTCCAGTGATATAATCTTTTAATGGAAAATGGACAAGAATATACACTACTAGAATGCAATGATTTACCGACGGATTATATTCCGTCGCTAATTACTGAAGGATGACTAAATTACCGATGGATTAAAAAATCCGTCGCTAAATAGTAACGGATTTTTCCATTTGTCGCTAAATAGCGACGGATTTTTCATTCGTTGCTAATTAGTGACGGATTTCTTTCCGTCGTTATTTGTTTACATAATAATAATAAAAAAAAACTTATTATATATATATTAATTGGAAAATTTTTAATGGATTAATTGAATATTTTTATAACAAAAAAATTACATTTTAAATTAAATAAACTTCAATTAGTATTTAGTATTTTTTTTATTTTTTGTATGATTTTTTGGGATCAATATCATATATTATTTAATTATTATTATTTGAATAAATGTATATGCTACATACTTGTAACTAGTCTAACCTATTATTTGTCAAAAATCGTTTATTAGAATAATAGTTTCATATAAACTATATATAATAAATTAAATAAACTTACTGTAGACATATGGTCTGATCCGACCCACGAGGCAAAAGCTCGATGATAAAAGATGACTGCTAAGTCCGATTTGCCAAGGAACTGGATTCAGACCTATTTGTGAAAAAAAAAATCAAACACTTAATCTAAACCCAAGTCCAATAAAACAAACCCATTAAACCTACAATTCATGGAAGCCTAAAATAAAATCAAGCCCAAATCTTACAAAACCCTAAGTGATGGGGAAATCTCTATAAAAAAGACACTAGAAAATCCTAGGAGGAGGGACAGAGAGAGAGGGAGACAAAAAAAAAAAACCCTAGAGAAAAACACACAAAAAAAGACAAAAAAACACCACAAATCAAGGAAATGGTCTGAATTGAAGGAATTAAAAGCAAAGAGGCAATCAAAGATCGATCTGAGGGCAAATAATTTTCTAACAGTAGCTTTCTTCACTTTTTTTTTTTATCTTTTTGGTTTATTTTTATTGTTTGATTATTTTTAATTCCTTTTGATTTGAATTAATTGGTTTGATTTAAAATAATTGTGTGTTGTTGATTTCAATTGATTTAATTGTTCAAATTAGGTTAATAGCCGGATTATTGTTTACAAAAATTTAATTTTATCTTTCATTTTAATCTGTTCTGTGTTATTGTTATTATTATTGTTGTTGTTGGAAAACAAAATTTTGCTTTGGGCAACAGTGCACATTGCCGTGCACTGTTGCCCACATAGTTTTTTTTTTTTTTTTTTTTGCATGGCTCTGTTGTCATGCACCTTATTGACTACTTTTTATTTCTTGTTTGGCAACAGTGCTCGGCACTGTTGCCCAATTGATTTCAATTTTTTTAAAAGTTTTTTTTATTAATTATTTTCTAGTTTTTAATTTATTTTTATTCTTATTATTTTATTGCATTGTCATTTGTTTTTTTATCTTCAATTAGCATTCTTATTTTTTATTTTTTTATTTGTTTGTTTGATTTATTTCATTGTTCTTTTATTTTAGTTGTGATTTTATTTTTGGCATGTTTACTTTTTGTGCAATGTTTTCATTTTATTTTTGTTGTTATTTTTATTTTATTAATTAGACATGCATTATTTAAGTTTTAGTTAAATAATTATTTGATGATTTAATTGAGTTATTTGCTATTGTGAGACATTTTTAATTAATTTTAGATTTAATTTTTATTTTGATTAATCTAGCTAGAATTTAATTATTGCTTGTTTTTATTTTGTACTAACTTATGTATTTTTTGTAGGATTTTTTTGGGAAATTTTAATTTATGATTTATGTTGCAGGCTTACACATTAGATAGCTCATGGGCTACCAAACTTAATTTTGGGCTTTAGTCTATTTAAATTGTGCTTTATTTATTTTTATTTTATTTGCATGAAATGAGTTGTAACTCTTTTCTCCTCCCTCCTTTCTTTGTGTGTGCTTTTACTTATGTTTGTTTGGTTTATTATTTTTGTTGTTTTATTGTGAATTATGGAATGATGTGTGAATGTGTGGATCATGGACCAAAATTGCATGTAATTGGACTAATTAATAATTTAGGCTAAAACTAAAATTTGAAAATTGATTGAGGCCCATTTGCATATAATTAAAAGGATAATTAAATAATTAAAAATGATAAAATATAAAACACAAACGGAGGCCGATCGCAAGGTCGGGTGGGCCATTCAAAAGCTCATACCCAGTTTCCGAACCCAATCTCTAAGGACAGTTGCTTGGCTCTCTCCGTGGGATCCAGTTGCTGTAAAAGTGTTCCCGGATTTCACCGGGTGGCGACTCCATTCTTCAACCTAAGCCTATTAAAGCCCAAAATTGTATTTCTAGTGGGCCCTGAGCCTGCACAGTGCCGTGGTCGCCGAACACTTGGGTGCGCGCTGAACCCCGCCGCCTACACTTACTATATGTAATAAATTAAATAAACTTACATATTAGTCAAACTTTTTTTACACATTGTCTTGAATATATAAATTGATTAAATAAGTTTATATAGCAGTTTATTTATATATCATATTTTTAATTTATATATTGAAAACTTAAGTGATATTCTTTCATGTCCATTATATATAGAATTTTTCTACAATGCCTTGAAGGTATTGCTACCTTTAAAAAAAATAAAAAAATAAAAAAAGTTACTTGTTATAATAGATTAGCAGGTAATTTTTTTAATGTACAATCTAAACGTTTTTAATTCCGTTTTTTTTAACACTTTTCAAACTTTAAAAAAAAGCTAGTGAAAATTTTATCAAACAAAAATCTTAAAAAAAAAATGAAAGATTCACATCACTTTTTATCTCTCAAATTCAATTACTACTTTCTATCCCTTAGATTCATTTCTTAAATTCAACTATTACTTTCAGTCTTTCATATTCAACATCAAAAGTTCAGGTTAGCCACTAAATATTTATAAAATTACAATAATTTGTTATTATGATATTTTTCTGGTTTCTCGTGTGATTCAAACAGAAAACGAAATGAAATTTTTATATGTTAATATAATTAGGTCAACCTGTGTTTTTATTTAATAGTTTGTGGTCAATTCATATCAGTGTAGTTAACATGTATTATTTTGTGGTCAACCATATATCATTTTGTTGTCAACCACAATCGATATTTTTCGGAGATTCATTATAATATTTTGTGGTGAACCATGAAATTAAAGATAGTGAATGTATTTTTTTAATTGAGATTATATGATGAATGTCCATATATCACGTAAATTAACTTTTTTTACAGGTTGTAGGTTATTTTTATCATTTCAATCCAATGGTTTATATTTTTATAATTTAAATCAATGGTTAAAAAATTATGGATATCTATACCTTCAGGGTATTACAGAAGCCTCCTTATATATATATATAATTGTATATTTTTGGTTTGGTGTAAGCTAGATATTGACATATTGTCAATTGTGTTAATATGTATATATAGTTTTTAACTTGATATGTATTAATATTACTATCATGTACGATAAAATTATATGTATTTAGTGTAAATTTTCATGTGTACTAATATTATTATTAATAAAATTCATAATATAAATTAGCATTATATTAAGTATTAGTACTAATTAAAGATAGGATTACATATTTATAATAAAAATATATTTCATTAAATTAAATAAATATGATAATTAGTATTTCATTAAATTAATATTTTAATTATTAATAAATATAATAAAATTATATTTCATTAAATTAATATTTAAATTATTAATAAATATCTAATATATACCTAAATACCATAAACTAAATAAAACTACGTAGTTTTGAGACAAATTACGTAGTTTTGATAAGGCTCAAAACTAGGTAGTTTTGATGGTTAATAAATATATACTTAACTCTTTCATAAATCACAACCCTAAACAACATTGAATTAAGTCTAGCCGCGGTCGCCCGCCTCTTCTCCTTCCTCTCCTTCCTCTCTTCATCTTGTTATTTTTTTTCTTTATCTTCAAACCCTAAATTACCACACCACAACTTAGTTTTTTTTTTTTCTTATTTTTTAAAGTTTTTTTTTTCTTATTTTTTAAAGTTAGGGTTCTTGTTAATCGAGTGCAGTGTTGTGTTTTTTTAAAAAAAAATTTATTTTTGAAAATTTTGGCTTTTGGATCTGATTTTGTGGTGGTTTTTTTAGAGAGACATAAGGATGATTTCGTTGCAAAATGGTGTTAGGGCTGCTCCCCTTAGTGCATCATCTTCTGCGGCAGTGGCGGGCTAGGGATAATGGTGGATTCAATGAAAGCTTGAACCTTCATCGTCTTCGTTGATATTCGTTGAGCTTAGTCGCAAGTCAATGAGAATTAAGAAGAAGAAGAAGAAGAAGAAGAAGAAGAAGAAGAAAAAGAAAGAAGGTAGAGAGAAACGGTGTCGTGTTTCAAGTTAACTGCTTCTTCTTTTTTCCTTTTTTTTTAGGTTGTGCTTTTGATGCTTTGTGGAGGCGTAGATATGGCAGTATGAAAGTTAACATGAATTTAAGTTCGATTTTTATTTTTATTTGGATGATCATTGTTGCTGAATTTAGGTTATGTTAATTTTTATGATCATAAATTATGATATATATTTTTTTGATTGATTATGAGTTTATTTGATTTTTGCAGGAAAAAAAAGAGAGTGTAAGTATAATTCAAATTTTTATAGATTTGTTTTGGTAATTTCTTATTATTTTTATTATTCAATAAGTTAATGCTACCATGATATACTCAATTAAAAAAAATTTAGATTTTTTTGGTAATTGATTTGTTATTATTATTATTGAATAATCAGAATTTTATTTTATTTTTATTATTGAGTTGTTCTTTTTTTTTTTTTTTTGGTAGCGAGGATTATGTGGTATTGATGCAGAGTAAGGTAAATGAGTGAAGAATTTGGGTCGTTTGAAGATAGGAATGGCGCACACCATGGAGAGATTTTTATCAGCAGTGGTATCCATGGACAATCAAGCAGCAGCAGGATGGTCTTTGATTGGGACTATCAAAATTGCTATTTTGCCTATAGCAAAAGTCTTGACTATGTGTTTCTTGGGATTTCTAATGGCCTCTAAGTATGTTAACATCTTGCCTGCTAACGGAAGAAAATTGCTTAATGGGGTAACTTAATTAATCAATCATTCAATCCATCTCCACCTTAACTTTTTTCGTTAGTGGGCAGTAGTAATGATTGTTTTTGTGCATTGTTTTGCAGTTGGTTTTTTTCCCTTTTACTTCCTTGTTTGATATTCTCTCAACTCGAGCAAGCTATTACTTTAAAGAAAATGATGGAATGGTAACTACCAGATCATTTTTTTCTTTCAATATTGTTAATTTTTATAATTCAGTCAAATAGTATTAGATTTTGAGAGTAAGATAATTGTATTGTAGGTGGTTTTATACCTGTGAACGTTGTTCTTGGTGCCATATTCAGATCATTAATAGGTTTTATTGTTGCTCATATCATTCGGCCCCCTTACCCATTTTTCAAGTTGACAATTGTACAAATTGGAATAGGTGAGCTACTCCACCAGGAATTGTGATATCTAATATTTGCTTTTATATTTTTATGCCAATCAGGCCATGTAATTCTCTGCTCTTTATGATTTAAATGTTGATGGTGGCTGTTGTTTTAACTTACAATTACAAATGATTCATTTGTCTTTCAAATGTTGATGGTGGGCTTGTGTTCCAGGTTTCAGGTGAAAAAGAAGCCGTTAATCTTTCGTAATTTCATCACCATCGTGCTCATTGGTGCTGTTGGCACATTAATATCTTGTTGTATCATGGCTATAATAATTGTATTATTTTTATTTTTTTAGTATGTAAGGATAGATTATATTATTTTTGTAGTATTTTTTAAATTTGAATTTATGTAAATTTATTTTATTAATGAAATAATAATTATATTATTATTAATATTTGATTTTTTGAAATTAGTTTTGGCACAAAGGACTAATAATAATAATAATAATAATAATAATAATAATAATAATAATAACTAGAGGTGATTAAAGAAAAAAATAAAAAAATATTAAAATTAGCGACGGAATAAGAAATCCGTCACTAAAATAATGCTAGAAATTATTGATGGAAATGATTCCGTCGCTAATTAGTGATGGAAAAATATGTCGGTAAAAGATGACTAATATATCAGACGACTCGACTAATTTACCGACGGAGAATTTAAATTAGCAACGAAAAATTTCGTCGCTAATTTATTAACAGAATGTTAAAATCCGTCGGTAATTATTAGCGACGCGTGTTTTACCGACAGATACTAATTCGTCGGTAATCCGTCGCTAATTACTATTAGTAACAAATTTTATTCATTAGCGACGAAAAATGTCTGTCGCTAATTTGTTAAATTCTAGTAGTGATATAATGGTTAGGGCTTCAAAAGCATGCTTAGACTATATGAAAACCTTAAAATGACCATTTCAACCTCCAAAAATTAGTAAAGTTTCAAACTTTATACTTGAAAGAAGCATAAAAGCCATTAAAATGAACAATGAAAGCCCAAAAAGCCCTAAAAATCCAACCTTAAAGCATATGTATGCCTATGCCCTTAGGTGGCTCACCTAAAGATGTGTGCCCTTTACCAAGGGCTCATACCATTGGTCAAAGGCATGCGCCCTTACTCAACTCATCTTCCTCTATAAATGCAGCTTTTAGGTTCATTTTTTTAAAGGACTTTTTTTTTTTGCCAAATCTGGAAAAACTCTGTTGAACTGAGGACTGGAAAACCCATTTTCTAACCCAAACTCACTTTATTTCTCCTTTTGAGGATTGATTCTAGAATTGTCTTGTACCAAACCATACCTCCATCTTGGTCAAAGCATGCTCTAAGATGTATAATCTACATTATTCATGTGACTTTGCATTCATTTTGGCAAGGATAGTCTAAAAATCAAATCATTAAAACTTTAATAGTCTTATTTATTAAAAAGGCTTAGCCAAACACATTCTGAGGACTTAAAAGCATTTTTGCATATTTAGTTATTATAAATTGCATTCTCTACTCCTACTCCTTTTTCTTTTTTTATTTTTTAAACTGTGATTTATGATAAGAAGTAGTTGCAATATGATATGTGATAAAGGAGAAGAAGTGGGTATGGTTCGAGAGTGTTTGTTATTTATTTGCAATTGATTTGTGTATTTTGTTGCTTATTTATATATTTTTAATGATTTGGATGGTCCTACATACTTGAGTTTATACCCATATACTTGACTCTTGTAAAGTTAGCACTTTTAGCATTTAAAATCACATATTTATACATTTTGATGTCAAAAATCATGTTTTATACTACATTTTTATACTTTTGCAATATTTCTTATATTTTTCTCATTTTTGGGGTAAAGGCTAAATATTTTTATTTATTTTTATTTAAAAATTACATTTTCGAATTAGAGTTTGCATCTTTATATCTTTTTTTTTTTTTTTTTTTTTTGCATTTTTAGCATTTTTATAAAAAAATTACATTTTACATGTAAAGTTTACATTTTTAGATTAAACATTGCTTCTTTATATCAATTTTCTTGTATATTTAGCATTTTTATGTAAAAATTGTATCTTACATGTAAATTTTATATTTTATATTATTTTTTATATTTTTAGCATTTTTTATATAAAAATTGCATTTAACAGGTCAAGTTTATATTTGTAGATTAAAAATTATATCTTTATGTCATATCTTACATTTTTAGCATTTTTATGTAAAAAATGAATTTTCCATACAAAAATTATATTTTTATATTAAAGATTCCATTTTCACTTCATTTCTTGCATTTTTGTATAATCTTTATGTAAAAATCATATTTTGCATGTAAAAATCATATTTTTATGTCAAAGTTTGCATTTTTACATCATTTCTCATATTTTTATCACTTTTGGCATAGGAATTTTATCTCTCACGCGTAAGAGCCATTTTTCAAATCAAAGTTTATATCTTGATTTCATTATTTACATCTTCATCATTTTTTTAACATAAAGATTTTATTTTTCATTACTAAGATCTCATTTTTATGATAAAACCTGCATTTTATTTTATTATAAGCATTTTCATCTATTCTTGGTTAAAGTTTCATTTTAGATTTTAAAGTTTGCATTTTTTGTATAAAGTTCATATTTTTGGGATTATTATGATAAAAATCTCATTTTTCATTTATGGCATTAAAAGAGTTCACTTTTGCATCATGAAAACATCATTTTGACATTATCTTTCATTTCTAATTAATTTTTGCATTAAAAATTCAATCTTGACATCAAGCATGCATTTTGTTCATTTTCACTAAAAACCACATTTTTATATTTTACATCCTCATGACATGAAATGTGCACCTCATGCATATTTTTAATCCTTTATATTTATTTTATTTTATTTTATTGCTTATTGATTTGTTAAACCCAATTGTATGCTTATTTGTTTAATTTTTGATTCAATACTTTTACTTAGTTAATGCCATATGAATGTGGTGAATGTGATGATTTATGGTTAAATGTATATTATGGGAGTATGATTCGTCATGTTCTCTAGATCTAGGACTAGATTTATTATTATTATTTTTTTTAATCTTTCGAATGTATTTATTAGGATTGATTAGGCCATGTATCCTTAATTCCTTTCCCCTTTATTTCTTGTGTTATGGTGAATGGCTATATCTTATATATATTATGCTTGTTATGAATGTTGTGAATGTTTGCATCTTAAGTACCATCATGAATCCAAAATTAGGATGATGTGACAA
The DNA here is from genome assembly GCA_949673435.1 of Macaranga tanarius. Taxonomy (NCBI): domain Eukaryota; kingdom Viridiplantae; phylum Streptophyta; class Magnoliopsida; order Malpighiales; family Euphorbiaceae; genus Macaranga; species Macaranga tanarius. Next base: position 11,872 of record CATIWO010177374.1, read on the forward strand.
GAAAATAGGTGTTGTATAACAAGGAATAGTCAAGTAGAAACTACTTTTCAACCTCAAAATTTCTAACAAAGGGAACAAATTTTATGCAATACTATATATTTATTTCCCATTCCCAAGCGTTCTAGTGGTAACTCTAATTTCATGAGGCTTCTCTAGGAATACCTAAAAAAGAGTTCCAAATATGCCCTCTTAAAAGACATATTCAATCTTAATCCGGTAGCACAGTCATGAATCACCTGTGTGTTAGTATAGATGTGCCCTAGTGCCATTCTTGTATAATGACATTGTACTTTTATCCTAATTGACAATAAAATAATTGTCATTTAAACTAAGTGTTAAGTTTATTTGAATATTTATGCTTTAGTATTATGTTAAATAACCTTATTATAAAGAGTTAATAATATGAGTGACAAACTCATTTAGCATAAATACCATAAATGTTCATAGTCGTTGGATTAATATAAGGGTAGTATTAATCTCTAGACTATTATTTCTGTCTATTTTCCTTGATCGGTATATGATATCGATAATGAGAGGCAGTGAGTCTCATGCTACTTGATATGAGATATCAGAATATACGTATGGATAATCATGTGATGGTGGATCGAACTGTGATATGAGATTTGTGATTGAATGAAAATTCACTTTTTTCAACAATATAATCTTGGACATAATAGTGCATATGGTTCATTGACCTGAGGTGACACGATGATCTACATATAGTTGACTAGAGTTAGGGATGAGTAATCGACCAAGATGGAATTCATTACTTGGAGTGAACCGGGATAAGATCTTATGCTATCTAAGTTATTTTTTATGAACAAGTACCTAGCCAGGTCAAACTTGACTTACCCGAAAAGAGTTTCAACACTAAAAAAGAGTTTCTAGTAGTAGTCGTGTTTTATCGAGAATTGAACTAAGGATGAGGCCATATGATTGAGGCAATTAAAGTTTGGTTAAACCATGACTCTAGCCGATATCAGGATCTTATAATGAAGGGACATTTAGTGCACGGTAATTATATTATATGGTTTTTGTGGATCTATGAAAATCATTCATTTTTAATTGGGTAGTCGTCACATCTATGCTAGGGGTCATTTACAACTTATGAAAACTAAATATGATTAATTGAGATTTTCATATTTAGCATGGGAAGGTGTTGCTATAATATTAAGTGTTAATATTATATCCCATTGCCAATTAGACTTGAACTTAGTAAGTCACACACATATGACATGCACCAATGAAGATAATTATTAATTTAATTGTATTAAAGAGTTAAATTAATTAATTAAATTAATTGAATTGGATTTGCACATGTGTAGGGATCTAGCATATCCCGAAATCTAAATTCAAAGGTTAGGACTAATTATGATTAATTAAATATTAATTTGGACTTGATTTAGTATGTAATATTAAGTTTAAGGACTAAATTGATATTTACCTCTAATTATAGTGTGAATATTGGTCATGAGATGAATCATAAGGATTAAATATGATAGATAAAATTTGGGCTTATTTAAAAATTAAATAAGGCCATGAGTTGCCTTAATTAGTTTGAATAATATATATATATATATATATATATATATATGGACCTTATTTAAGAGCTAAATAAGCCCAAGACCTTAGCCCAGCTCATTAAGAGTTAATGAAGTCAAAGGCTAAGATTATACTAATAACCAAACTAATCCTACTTATTTAAAAAAGCAAGGCTACCTAAGTAAAAAGCTATGCATGCATATAGTTAGAGTGTGAGACACTCAAAGGCACACATGCATATAGTTTAAGTGTGAGACACTCAAGCTCATACATACATGTAGCTTGAGTGTAAGACACTCAAGTTATTGTCATATACATGTCTTTCAGTTAGTGGATTTTGTAGAGATAAAAAGCTAATGCACATTAGAGAGTTTTAATTATTCTTATAATATAGAGAGAAAAATAGAGATAATTCTCAAGAGTTTAGATATTATCTTCTTCTTTCTTCTTCATCTAAGTGTAAAGAATAATAAAATCACAAGTGTTGTGAGCTCTTAAGCTAAAGGCCATTGTTGTACAAGAGTTATACAAACATATATCCATCATTGACATCCATTTAAGGTTTCTATAAAGTCCTACACATTCAAGTTTAGAGGAGTTCTAGCAAGTGTCTTGGCTCATTTTTAAGAAGAGAGGCTTATGAGTAGTTCTCCACCATCCTTGATATCTCATTGGAGCAACTTATGTGTTTCAAGCTAGAGGCTGCACATTTGGAAGTTTGGAGCTTGTAAATCAGAACAACCTAAAGCTTATCAAGCGTGCTACACACTTTAAAAGTTTGTAAGTATTACTAAACTTTTAGGTTATAGGACTTTTGGCTTATGATGCTTTATGTTGTTTATTGTTTTAAAAATATTGTCCATGATGCATGTTTTTAGTTATGTAAATGTTCTTACGATATGAACATGGGCTAGGTGAGATTCTAAGTATTCATGCAAGAGTTTTATGTGGTTAAATTTTTTAAAATTTTACTTAATCCATTTTTATTGCTATTAATCTACCTTCAAGTGATATTAGAGCCTAAATTACAAGTTTTACATGCTGAAAATTATGATAACTATAAGTGTTATAATTATATTTGATGTTGGTTGCAAGGTTTGCGACTTAAAAGTGAAAAAATGGCAAAAAAAACCATTTAGGTTTGGCTTCTGGCCACTGAGGCGATGCCTCTATGCCACTAAGGCGCCTCCTTATCAGATAGATGGTCACTGAGGTGCCACCTCAATGCTGAGGAGGCACCCCAGTGCCATTTTCTGCATCCAGACAACATTTTCAACTCAATATTTTGGCTTGCAAATTAATATAACATGCAATAGTTGTATTTATTTGCTTGACATACATTTTAGGGTTGATCATGGACTTATATTTCATCCTATGGTTTGTAATAATTAATTTTATTATTTTGGTATGTAATTAAATGTTACACCCGCTCTTCTAGCTATCGAGCCGGGCGCGACCTGCTATGGTGAGCTAACATACTAATGCTATAATCATAATATCAATCCTCAATCATCAAGATGGACTTAGAAATAAAGTTATCATTATACATATTCATAAATCTCTTACAACAGTCTTAATAATATCATAACACAAGTCCATCTGCTACATAATAATAAAGCTTAAAAGTACTACAAAGGTCTAAAATAATTGAAAGTAT
>CATIWO010177400.1:0-28439 GCA_949673435.1 Macaranga tanarius
TCTTCTTTTATAAATCTTTTGTTTATGCAAATTTATGTTTATTGATATTAATGCTTGTTTGTGTTTGGCCAACATTGACATGATTTTAATTAAGATGATGCATTGAGAGATGATTATCTTAGTGGAACTATAAACATAAACATAATTGATTCCTTACCAGAGATAGATTGAATTAATTATTGTCTTTAAGAGTGGAGATTAAACTTTGTTATTAAAGTAATTAGGGTTGCAATTGCAATGAGAATTGAATTGTTTGATCTTAGTTAAAGAAATGCAAAGTAGTATAGTCAACCTCGAGAGAGGTGATTATCATTTAAGATAACTCAAGTTTTGCATGTAAAATTGAAATTAAGGGAAGAGAATTGATTAACAAGTGTGAGGTGAATTAATTTCCTAATGGTTGTTTTATATTTGGTTAATTGAATACAAAATTAGAATTTATAGTTTAATTAGTTTTAGTTAATTAGAATTAATTTAATCATTACCTTTGAAAGCTTTAAACAATTAGAAATAGATTAATAGGTGGCTAGATTAAAATCTTGGTGGGAACGATATCTTTTGTACTACTTGTCAATTCTGTATACTTGCAGAGTTTTTCACAAACAAAGTCACAAAATTCCCTTGCAAATGAGCAACATGCATTATGCAGCCAATAAAAGTTAGAGAATGATAGCAAAATTACTGAGTTAGTGAGAATGTGCAAATTCAGATTGCACTTGAGGTTGAGCCAACTCCAATTGGGAGTAAATCTGCATGACAAAAAATTTAATTAGTGCCCAATCAAAACAAGCAAACAACAAATTCACATATATATAAAGTAATCCTTCTCAAAATTTTCAAGTTCATCAATGGACTCCTCAATTGAAATTGGTTGTGAAGCCACTCGTATCCAATTTTGTGTACATATCAATGCTTCCACCATTCTAGGAGTCAGTGAACTCCTAAATGCATTAAGGACTCAACTGCTTGTGCTAAAAGCTGATTCAGAAGCAACAATAGAGATTGGGACAGCCAACACATCACGAGCCAATCTAGAGAGGGTTGGGAATCTCTCTGAATTCAGCTTCCACCATCTGAGTACATCAAAATTCCATTCCTCCTCTATAATTGCCTCAGTAAGTTATATTTTTAGTTCAGTTTTATTGCTTCCACCAGTTCCACTCTCCATCTTATGCTTCTTAAACTTTACTTTTAACACAGACTTAGTTTTTCCAATTAAATGAGTACTAATAGGATCAGATTGAAGATTTCCAACCAATTGAGTAGACTGTGATTAACTTTTACTCATATTTCCAGATTGGTATATAGCAACATAGTCAGCAAACAACTCATTTAAAGCAGACTTCACAGAAGCAAACAAGTTTGCACTTTGAATCTCACCATACATTTGTGATAAAGAAAATTCTATGTATTCCAAATTATATATAGGATCCAATATATTAGCAAAAAATATCAAAAAATTAATTTTTTGTGGATCCCTCTAATATTTGTCAAATTTAGATTGCATATTAATGCCCATTAACATAACAGAATTATCACTACATTCTTTCCAACCATTTAACATGCAATGTAGATAAGAAATTTCAGTAAAAAAAGATTTGTCATATATTGAGAACCAGAGATTCTCAAGGTCATCTCATAGAAATGCTCCAACAATTCCACCATTTTGTTCATAACTTGCCAGTCAAGAAAGTCAGGTACCTTACCTAAGTCAGCCCTAAATGTAAGTTCTTGTTCTTCAAATTTATCAAATGCCTTTTCATAGATGCATGCAGTTTTCAACATTAGATAAGTTGAGTTCCACCTAGTTGGTACATCTAATAATAAAGATGTCTTTGATTCAATACCAACTAATGCACTATACTCTTTGAACTTTCTTAATCTAGCAGGGGAATTTCTAATGTATCTAACAGCTTCTCTGACTCTCTTAACAGAAATAGATACATCTTTAAGCCCTTTATTTATAACTAAGTTCAGAATATGTGCAACACATCTCATATATACATACTTAGCTCTAACAATGCTTCCACCCCAATTCAATAGCTTCTTTTTGAAATAGGCTAGTTCTGTGTCTTTAGATGATGCATTATCCACAGTTATAGTGAACACATTTTTAACCCCCCATTCCATTAGACACATTTCTAATGCATTAGCTAGGTACTCACCCCTGTGTGAGGTAACAGGGACAAAAGATAAGATTCTCTTTTATAACTTTCACTCAGCATCTATAAAATGTGCAGTGATACACATATAATTTATTCTTTGTATTGAAGTCCAAGAGTCAGTTGTCAAACTAATTCTTTAACTATGGGATCTTAAAAAAACCTTTAATTTCTGCCTCTTCTCTGAGTGTAAGTCAAGAATATCCCTAGATATAGTCCATCTAGATTGTATCTTAAATCTAGGACATGCAACATTCATGAAATTTGCAAACCCCTCCTCCTCAACACATTTCAGAGGCAAGTCATCAACTATTACCATTTTAGTAAGTGCCTTCCTAATTGCTTCTTGATCAAACTTCCATGTACCTAGAACCCCAACAGAATTAGTGCCCTCAGTTTTAACATTATCAGGTTTCAATGTCAAAAGTGATTGTCTAGTGTCCTTACTGTGAGGGTTTTTCAAACAACCAAGCATATGATTTCTAAGAGATGAGGTGCCATGTTTTTTGGGTTCAGCTTTAAATTTTTTTACACAATATAAACATTTAACTTTTACCAGATTTCCTGAGTCATCTTTTAGTTGCTCAAAGTGCTCCCAGACAATAGAAGTTGGCTCAGTCTTTTCTTTTCTCTTTTTCTTTGTTGGCTCTGCTTGTTCAGCAGATTTGTTCTCTGGCTGCTTAAGAGATTTAAATGGGACATCTGCTTCCACCTCATTTGTACCAGTGGCACTGTCATTGCCACTGGTATCTGCCATCTAACAATGTACCAGTAAAAAAAATTGAAAGGCAGAGATGAAAGAGGGTAAAATAGAGATGAAGAAAACAGAGAAGATAGAAATGAATTTGAGCAATGCAATAAATGCAACGCAGTCCTACTTTATTGCTTCGTTAAATCAATCAAAACATAAAAGTCACGAGACTGATGTCCACAATAAGAGAGCAGGTATGAAGCAACTAAATAAAATATTTATGTAGTATGAATGATAACAGATATAGCAGTAAGCAAATAATACTAAAAAAATGCAAAAAAAGTACAATAAAACACAGGACACTAACAACCAAAATAAATAATAACAACAACAAAAAAAGGATTGATTTTGATGGTGGTCTTACTAGAAAGAAGAAATAAAACTAATAAATAAGGTTAAGATCTTTAAAAAAACTAATTTTTATACTGCAAATTAGTATATCAAATCATGAAACATATATTTTATAACATTAATCAACGAAAAATTAAAAAAGACTTAGATAGTTTAAAATAGAAGATAGATCAACATTAAGCATCATCAATTCATATTAATCATAGACAGATAACCAAAACAGAAGAAGACAGATCATTTAGATAATAAAGCATCAACATTAAGCATCATCACATACAGATCAACAAAAAGAGGAGAAATCAACCAGACAAAGAAAAGAAGAGAGTCAACCAAAATAAATAATAACAAAAAAAAGATTGATTTTGATGGTGGTCTTACCAGAAAGAAGAAATAAAACTGATAAATAAGGTTAAGATCTTTAAAAAAACTAATTTTTATACTGTAAATTAGTAGATCAAATCATAAAACATATATTTTATAACATCAATCAACGAAAAATTAAAAAAGACTTAGATAGTTACCATTTTTTTATACGACAACAAAAACAGAAGATAGATCAACATTAAGCATCATCAGTTCATGTTAATCACAGACAGATCAACCAAAACAGAAGAAGACAGATCATCCAGAGAATGAAGCATTAACATTAAGCATCATCACAAACAGATCAACAAAAAGAGGAGAAATCAACCAGACAAAGAAAATAAGAGAGTCAACCAAATTAAATAATAACAACAAAAAAAGGATTGATTTTGATGGTGGTCTTACTAAAAAGAAGAAATAAAACTGATAAATAAGGTTAAAATCTTTAAAAAAACTAATTTTTATACTACAAATTAGTAGATCAAATCATAAAATATATATTTTATAACATCAATCAACGAAAAATTAAAAAAGACTTAGATAGTTACCATTTTTTTTATACGGCAATAAAAACAGAAGACAAATCAATATTAAGCATCATCAGTTCATATTAATCACAGATAGATCAACCAAAACAGAAGAAGACAGATCATCTAGAGAATGAAGCATCGACATTAAGTATCATCATAAACAAATTAATAAAAAGAGAAGAGAGATCAACCCGACAAAGAGAAGAAGGGAGTCAAGAGACTGAGTCAGCCGAGAGTCCGAGACCGAGAGATCAACCAGAGAATGAAGCATCACCATTAACCATCATCACAGACAGATCAACAAAAAGAGAAGAGAGATCAACCAGAGAAAGAGAAGAAGAGATTGAGTCAACTAAGATCGAGAGAAGAACACCGAGTCCGAGAGATGACAACCAAGATCGATAGATGAGAGGGGCAAAAATGAATGGTCGAGACTCGAAAGGGACTAAGGGAGGGAGAAAGGTCTTAGGATTTAGGAAGGAAGGATTTAGGGTTAAGGTTAGGAAAGATTAAACATACATCTGGATCTAGGAAGGAAGGAGAGGGACAGTTCCAGGAAACAATGTGTATGGTATGGCTGTAGAGAGACAGAGAGAAAGGAAAGGTTCGAGAATGAGGGAGGTGGCAGAAATGAGGGGGTGTGGCTTTAGGGTTACAATATTTTCTTTTTATACTTAGGGTAAGGGAGGCTAAAGTTAAGAACAAAATGACAACGTTTAGTTCTTTGTATTATTATAGATATATAGTAACTCGGGTTTTCGGGCGGGTTGGTTGATTGGCTTCTCAAACTGAACCGATAACCGAAACCCAATTTTATCACCTCACTCAAGCCGACCTGCCTCCCTTTATTTTTCGGTTGTCAAACCGAATTCCTTCATTGCTTCTGGTTCGGTCGGTTTTCTTAGGTTCTGCACACCCCTAGACATAGCAGGAGCAAATTTGAACTTTCAAACTTCATAGCCACATTTATGTTTGACTTAAAAGTTGAATACAAAAAGACGTTAAAAATTTGCAGAAAAAATTGAATGATAGAGGGGTCCAAAATTAGTGAAAATCAATTAAATGAAAGCAAAGAGATTAATTAAAAAGAAATTTCCTAATTTGATTTCAAATAAACATGTTCCTTAGTTCATTGAGATTAAAGAATTAAGTAAGCAAGGAAGCAAACAAGTAAGATTCAAGTTTTTGGCTTGGATTTGAAGTTTAACGTATATTTGAACTTTAATTTGTAAAGTGCTGTCATTTTCTTATAAAAAATTGATTTTTTAAATCTTTGAACTAACATGCAAGATAAAATAAGTTAGGGCTTTGGTTTGTTGGTTTATGGTATTCAGTTAAAATTAGGATTTTTGTTTATTATTTTATGGTGTGCAAAAATAGTAAATAATTAATGTTTATTTTGTAGAATAATGGTAGAATATGTAAATTTAGTGCTTTATCATGGCAAAAAATAGAGGTCCGAAAGTAAGAAAGTTTATGAAGGTGACAAAATAAGGTACAAAAAGAATATCGACAAGTGCTATATTTCATTTTTTAAATTAATCAGGTAAGGGTAAGATTTAGGATATAACAATTATTGTTTTATTTTGGTACAAATTGGCACACCCCATCTTCTACCACGAAAATAGGATATGATGAGAAAATTAAGTTTCTACTATGAATCTAGAATCACTATAGATAGTATCAATAGATAATATTATGAAAGGTTCCTATATACAAGGAAAAGTTAAAGTTAACTAGTTATTAAAATATACAGCAGCCTGCAAAACTTCATTATCCAAAATTAACCAAAATGACTAAGGCTTATTAGCCTAACCTCTATTAATGCTAATAGGATGAAGTGATCATGAGAGCAACACTCTATGGAAATCTACAACTCAACAAAAAGAATCTGAAAAATATAAAATGAGAGGATGAGTACAATTACTCAATAAGAAGATAACAGTATAACAAGAGGAACATACAATGAGTTATTAAATTATATAATAGAAGTTAGAATAATTCAAATGAAATCAATTATGTTCTTATCAAGCAATTTAAATTATAATAAAAATACCAAAATAGCGTTAAATTAACCAACCAAACCTTAGAGCAAATGAATTTCATAAACTCATTCTTAAATCACAATGATACGTTGAAATAACTACAATATCATCAATACAGATTTTTAGAGAAATCTCATTACAAACTCAATCTTGTCCATAGCTTGAGTCAAAATTAATAAAATCATAATCAATCTTCAAACATGTATACACCCATAGTTCTGTCCTATAAATCCCTAGCAACTCTTAGCGCTGAATGTCTCACCTCATAATCTAAAGTGTAAATCCTTTTCATATGCATACATAGGGACAATACCCTAAGAGGATGAATGTATATTTTCTTTTTATCACTCAATATTCAAGGTGTGATTTCTTAGGCAATATCACTGAATGTATACCATTTATCCAAATATTACAGAAACCTATTTCTCATCCAAATATTGTAAAAATCCATTTCTCAAGTGTATAGCTCAAAGCCAAATTAACATTATATATTCCTAAGTTTACTAGAAAAAACATATTTGCAAAAAATATATAAGAAAATTTTAAATAAAAATCATTTTTGAGACATACATACATAATAGATTTCAAAACTACAGTTTTATACTATTATCCACTCATCTGAAATGGACAAAAGAGAACCCTAGTTGGGAGGAGATTTACCATGGTCTATGCAGGAAGATGAATCTTTACCTAAATGATGAAATAATAATTACTGCATTAAAAGACAACTTTAAACCTAAAATTCACTATAATCTATATGACATGAAAATAAGTAATAACATGAGTTGATGCAAGAAAATTCTGGTTTATTTTATAAAAAATTTTATAGCATTTTGATATATACAAATGCCTCCCAAAAATTCTCAAACATTCTAAAGAGTTTAAAAATAATTTTGTACCATTCACCACACATTACTAATACCAATTCCCAACACAATTGCCCAACTCAGTGATGCAAACTAAGTAAGCACCAACCATGGTGATAAACATAAAGATCCACTTAAGTATGATGATCCAATGACTAGAGCACATATGAAGAAGTTTAAGGATGAAGTAGGAGTGTTCGTGAAGTAAAAAATCAAGCTTGGAATGGAGAATCAAAGTGCAAATGCGAATGAAGCTCAATTGAGGGCAATTAAAGAGAGTTTGATACAAAAGAAAATTCATCATTTTTACACTTTAATATCTTATTATGACCCTCAAAATGAAGAGTTCATGTCAAACTCTTTAAGTGGAGCAAGTTGCACTTAATTTGCATAAAGTGTATTTTTGAAGGTTCTAAAAGATTCTACAAGCTGTTAAGAGAATATACAAGATACTAAGAATCTTTCTAGAAGGTGTTCATGCAAAGAAACCCTAGATGTATGAAAAGTGGAATTTATACATTCAAACTAGAGTACTTGAAGATTTAGTTAAAGTTAGCAAATCTTCCTATTTTACTTAGTGGTCATTAGTTATTGCTTAGTTGTCATTAGCTAGCAATTATTCCTATTTTATAATAAGCATGAAGGCTAGGATTTTCTAGTTCTCATAATATTTATTTTACTTATTTTTCTTATTTAGGAGTATTAATTAGATTTCTAGAAGGTTTGACTAGTCAAGGTCTAACCTATCTAAGTTTCCTTATCCTTATAGGATTAGTATTACTTAGCTTTCACTTCAAGCTTTGTAATGCCTATATAAAGGCCTCCAAAAATGTGTGTTTCATTAGTTTATGATTAATTTCAAATTTATTTATGAGGAATTGATTTCTCTCTTTTGTTCTTAAAAGAACTTAGTGAATTTATTAAGTAAATACTTGGTACATTCAAACATAGTTTAATCTGAGTTTAAAATTGACTTAGTTGATCTTAGTTTTTATTAAATATCCTTTAATTCTTTGTATCTAAGGTTCTTAGATACATACTATTAAAGAGTCTTATTGGGAATTAGAGTTTTCTTTTACTTAGTTTATGAATGATCCTTGGCAAAAATATTAATATTGTATACAAGTTTGGCATAAGTTAACCACTTTTGTATCATTTGGTATAAGAGATTTAGCTCATTAATCAAGTATGTATCTTTATTATTCCTTATGTTTACATTTTATTTTCAATTTGGTTCCTTCAAATTTATTTTCCTTATTTTTATCCTTCTTATCATACCTTTGATTCATTTCTTATCATTAAAACACATCAAAATTCGTTTCTTTATTCTTATTTGTGGTAAATCTGTTGTTTTTATACTAATTTGAGTTAGTTTTCTTAAATTGGTCATGAGATAGCAATATATATATAAAGAAAAAAGCAAAAAAAGGGAGTTGTGAATTGTGATCAAAATTTAATTGATCAAAGTTGGATTCAATTCAGCCTAAAATCATTCCAATTCATTTTTTTATTCTAAATTCAAAATCTTTTTCATTTTTTTATTCTTAGTTGTATTTGGAGTGGGTTAATCACTTATTCCAAAGTTTTTTATTTTCATCTTATTTGGATATCATCCTTATTTGTTGTGTTTTCTTTGGTTCCAAAAATTAAGTTTAAGTTTAATTTTGCTTTGTTTGTGTCATATTGAGTCTAATTTGATATTTAGAGTAACACCCACACTTTAGATGCATTATTTATGCATTATACCTTTCATGACAAATAGAGTCCAGTTATGGATTATATTTAAGTTTGGGTATGTGCATTTTGGTAGAGAGGGACCTATTTGTAAGTAAGTTGAGACTAATTTATAACAATAGGAAGTTATGGATTATTATATAATAATCCCAGTTCATTAAGGGGGAGAAGTGATATTGTGGTGATATTTATATATATTTATTAAGAAGTATTAGTATTATTTTATTAAGTGATAAATTAGCATTTATTAAGGGAGACACCTTAGGGGGCATTTGGTAGCTTATGATTGGTGAGTGTTTATTATGTGTGTATTAGTGTTAGTATGTGTAGAGAATTTGGTTGTAGGAAGAAGAGTGAATTCTTGATAGCTTTGGGAGATTTTAATTTTTCTCTACTCATCTAGTAAGGATTTTGGAGAGCTTTAGAAGATTCATAAGTTGTTGGAGCATCATTTTGGTAAGCTATGTATTTATTTTTGGTTAATTGAGTTAGGTTTTGATGTGAAAATTTGTGTTCTATTTTCCATATACATCAGTCCTAGTTTTTTTTTACCATATCTTGAGTTATAGAGATCTGATTTGAGCAAAGTTGGATGCTCTGAAAACTTCAGAGAGTCCCCTACAACTTTTATATTTTAAGCTGAGATTCATAGATTATTTTGTACATATATGAATTGAGTAATTCCAATTGGACTTGTGTGTGAATTATTTGGATACATTGAACCTAGAGCATAGAGTTGTGCCTAATTGCATTTGGAGTGGAAGTGTCATATTGCTATATGGTATTGATGTATGATTATATGTAGGCATTGACAAGGATAGAGGAGATACCAATCACTAGGAGAGCTTTTCTTTTGAAGGAGTGGAAAGCACTTTTGTGTAAGTAATTATTAATATAATATATATATATTGAATCTTTTGAATATAAGAATTATATTACTATGAATGATTTGGGAAAGTTGTGTGATGTGGTATGAATGATATATATATATATATATATATATATATATATATATATATATAGATTGTGAAATATCGAAGTATGTTGAATTAATTGATTGAATATGGTATGAAGTGAGATATGGTTATTGAAATGTGAATTGTGCATATTTATGTGGATAGATTGAATGATGGTGAGGAATATGTGTGATAGTAGGGATGAGCCGGGCATATAGCTACCCGATAAATTATATGTGAGAATGTGAGAACTGGAACTAAGCTGGGCGGATAGTCTCAGTATGTGACCACTTGTGAGAAAAGCACTTGTGAGGTGGTTCCAGCTGGATACTAAAGTTTTAATATTCTGATATGAATGAATAAGCTTTGGTTACATGAGATATTATGTGATTATTATTTTATATGGTTGATATATATATGAATTGATATTTATGAATAATTTGTTAAGGTGTAAGTTAAATCATGTATACCTTGTGTACATGTTTGGTATATGGTTTGTATATTTTATGTATATATTCTTCATGAATTCAATAAATAATGAGTATGTGTGGAATGAAGGATATAATTTGTGTTTAAATCTCGATTCTTAAACACTTGTATTTGTATGCTCAATTAGTTTTTGAGAAGTGATATATGTATAGTTATATTAGTAATTATTTATTGAGTCATAAGCTCACCCTTTTGCAACTATTTTTTAGGAAATAGTTGGTCAGAGCTTGAGGCTTGCATTGTTAGTGACTTCCGGAGGCTCGAGGTGTGCTTGGTGAAACCATCTCCTATCCTCATCGTCATGCACCATTCGCATTTTGTGTTGGTGCTATAAACACTTTGGATATATGTAATGTTTGTGTTGAGAATGTACTATGCAATATGCATATTAATAGTGGATTGTGAAGTTGTGAATATGGTTGAGGATATGCAAACATATGTATGATATTTGAAAGAGTAAATCTATGCTATATTTGTGAATCATTGTTCAAAGAGGCATGTTGTGTGTGAAATGTTATTAGGTGATTTCTGAAATGTTGAAGAGAAGCAAGGGAGGGGCTGCCTCTAGGCACTGGCGAGCACCAGATGTTTGGAGATCACCAGTCCCTAGCTAGTTCTAGGCACTGGCGAGCACTAGTGGCTGGCGACTGCGAGTTCCTTTGACTGTGACCAGACACTGGTGAGCACTAGTGGTTGGTGATCGCCACTCTTTTGTGTAGACTTCTTTATAAAAAAATATATTTTCCCTATAATTATATAATTATTACACTTGCTTGTATGATTATGGTGTATATTGAGTAATGAATGTGCATGACATGTTTTCATATTCTTGTTATATAATTAAATTATTTACTTGTGCATGTGTATGGTTGAGTTGAGGCCACGTGTTGCGGATCTCACATTTAGTGGTATCAAAGCAGAGATTAGATTCCCTTGGGACACAAAAATATGATGCATTCATGGCATATCATGCATAAGTCAGAGATGACATATAGTTGATGTGTGTTGTATATCTCAGGATGGAAGAACCCTAAGCACCTCCCATTGGCCCGGAAGAGTCCTATGAGTCAGTACATAGGCAAGAGCCTATGTATGCATTAGGTGAACAATCATAATCCCTATTATAACCTCCTCCTCCATAATCTCCTTACCCTCTATTTATGCAAGAGTTTGTATAAGCTATATGAGAGATGGCACAAAAACTGAATGAGAGCACTCTTGATAAGAATTTTGAGAAGATAAGAAAACAGGGTGCCAAAGCTTTTGTAGGAACCACTGACCCAATGGTGGCTGAAGAATGGCTGAGGGGTACCAAAAGAGTATTGGATCGATTTGATTGCACTCCTGAAAAGAGGGTAAGCTATATGGCATTATTATTTGAATAAGATGCCTTGGACTGGTGGGAGATGGTGCCGGGAAGTAGGGATGTGCCTATGATGATAACTTGGATAAATTTCTTAAAGGAATTCACATACAAATATATGCCAGCTGTGTACAAGGATAAGAAGAAGCTTGACTTCCTTAACTTGAAGCAAGAGGAGTTATCGGTGGCCGATTATGAAGTTCAATTCGTGAGGCTGTTAAAATATGCACATGAAGAGGTAGCTACAGATGAACTCAAGAGGAATAAATTTGAGAGGGGTTTAAATCTTAAGATTTGAGAAAAGATAGTGGTGAAGCTACCCATATATAGAGATTTACTGGAGACAGCACTCTGAGCATAGTAAATTTATGCTATATTTGTGAATCATTGTTCAAAGAGGCATGTTTTGTGTGAAATGTTATTAGGTGATTTCTGAAATATTAAAGAGTAGCAAGGGAGGGGCTGCCTCCAGGCATTGGTGAGCACCGGATGTTTAGTGATCGCCAGTCTCTAGCTAGTTCTAAATACTGGCAAGCACCAGTGGCTGGCGACTGTCAGTTCCTTTGGCTATGACCAGACACTGGCGAGTGCCAGTGGTTGGTGATCGCCAGTCCTTTGTGTAGACTTCTTTATAAAATAAAATATATTTTCCCTATAATTATATAATTATTACATTTGCTTGTATGAATGTTATGTATATTGAGTAATGAATGTGCATGACATATTTTCATATTTTTGTTATATAACTAAATTATTTATTTGGGCACGTGTATGGTTGAGTTGAGGCCACATGTGCGGGTCTCATATTTAGTAACTTAAGTTCTATAAAAACTATAAAAGAGCAATTTAAGGGTAAATGCATCATTGAGTGAAACATGAGTGATGAGTGAAATCCTTTGAACGTAAACACGTGAGGGAGTGTTTTTATGAGGTTTCTTTTCTCTTGGTCTTTCTTTAATTTAACATAGCATATTCAAAAGAAGTTGAAAAGGATCCTGAATAGAAGCTCTTTATGAAGGCAATGCAAGATAAGATGAACCAATTATTGAATAGACATTAAGAGGTTCAAGAGTGAATAGAGAAAATGGAAAGAGGTCAAACCATAATTGCCACTAACAATACCAAGACAACAAATCAAACCGCATATAGACAAGTTCGAGGGGGAGATTGAATAATGAAGATGAAGAGTACATTAATGAGAATATTCAAGGGCATAGGAGGCATGATAATAACCTTGGAAGCATAGAGAGGAAGATACATACTTTTCATGGCAAGAGTGATCCCAAAGCATATCTAGCATAGGAGAAGAAGGTAGACTTTATGTTTGAATGCCATAACTATTTCAAGGAAAAGAAGGCAAAGCTTGCTGCTGTTAAGTTCATGGACTATGCATTGGTTTGGTAGGACCAACTAGTGCTTTCAAAGAGGCATTATGGAGAAGAGCCTATCTTTACATTACAAGTGATGAAGACTATCATGCGCAAGAGATTTGTGCCAACCCATTACTATAGAGATTTGCACAATTAACTTCAAAGGCTTAAACAAGGTTCAAAGAGTATGGAAGAGTATTACCAAGAGAGGGAGATAATGTTGATCTGTGCTAAAATTAATGAAGACCATGAGTAAACCATGACACATTTCTTGAATGGGCTAAACAAAGAGATTAAAAATGTAGTGGAGTTACATCCATATGTGGAGTTAGAAAATATGTACCACATGGCACTTAAAATAGAGTAACAATTGAAAGGAAGAACTTTTAAACTTACTTTGACTATAACAATATCCTATTGGAAGCAAAATTAGAAAAGTGGAGATAGAAACTCTTCCAAGCTTAAATTTGACAAAAGCAAGGAAGAATGGAGTACAAAGTCTAAAGTTTCACTTAAGCTCAAAACAAGTACCATTGAGTGATTCAAATACAAGGGAATAGGATATATGCAATGTGATTGCCCAAATCAAAAGATAATGATCCTTGTAAATGAAGAGTATTATAGTGAAGAAGAGGAAGAGCATGATGAGATGCCACCACTTAAAGATGCAAGTGATGTTGATGATAACCTTAAGGGAGTCGACTATAAAGAATTTCTAGTTGTAATGCGTACATTGAATGCACAAACAATAATAGAAGAGGAGGAGCAACGTGACAATATCTTCCATGCAAGATGTCAAATTAAAGATAATGTATGTTATTTAATCATTAAAGGGGGAAGTTGTACTAATGCCGCTAGTACCTTGTTAGCAGAGAAACTCAATTTACCTACTTTGAAACTTCCTAAACGATATAACTTATAATGGTTAAATGATAGTGGGAAAGTTGGAGTTACTAAACAAGTTCCTTTTTCTATAGGGAAGTATGTTGATGAGGTTCTTTGTGATATTATGCCTATGCAAGTGAATCATATCCTTTTGGGGTGTCTATGGAAATATGATAAAAGAGTTATTTATGATGGTTTTAAAAATAAAAATTCATTTTTCGTGAATGGAAAGAACATTGTACTTTCACCTTTGTTACCTAAAGAAGTTCATAAAGATCAAAAAAATGAGAGAGAGAACATGCACATGTAAGAGAAAGAAAGAAATGCACAGCAAAAGGAGAGTCATAAGAAAAGAAATAAGGGGTGTGAGCAATGAGTAGATGCATGAAATAAAAGAGAGGCACATATAAAAGGAAAGGTTGAGAGGAAAAAGAAATAGAAGCAAGTGAGTTTTTATGCAAAAGAGAGTGAAGTAAGGAGAGCATATTTTTCTCAAATGCCAATGATTGTACTTATGTACAAAGAGGCATATTTTGCTACTAACAAACTTGATGTTTCTTTTTCTAGTATTTTTGTGTTCCTTTTGAAGGAATATGAAGATTTATTTCTTGAAGAGGTATTAAAAGGTTTACTGCACTTAAGAGGAATTGAACAATAAATAGATTTCATCCCTGGTTTGTAAATTCTAAATAAAACACCTTATCAATGTAATCTTAAGGAGACAAATGAGTTATAATGACAAGTGGAGGAGAACTATTGGATAAAAGATTGATTAGAAGAAGTATGAGTCCATGTGTTGCACCTGTTTTATTAATACAAAAGAAAGATGGATCATGTTGTATGTGAATTAATTGTAAAGTTGTCAATAAAATAACAATTAAGTATCACCATTCTATTCCTTGTTTAGATGACATACTTGATGAATTATATAGTGCATGTATTTTCTCTAAAATTGATCTTAAAAGTGGTTACCATCAAATTAGAATGAAAGAAGGGGATGAATGAAAAAATGCTTTTTTAAAAAAATGGGTTATGTGAGTGGTTAGTTATGCCTTTTGGGTTAACTAATGCACCTAGAACTTTCATGAGACTAATGAACCATATTTTACATGCATTTTTAGGGAAGTTTGTACTTATTTATTTTGATGATATACTTGTTTATAGTAAGTCATTAGATGAACACATTGAATATATATGTTTAGTTTTTTATATGTTGTGCAAAGAAATATTATTTGCCAATCTTAAGAAATGTCCTTTTTGCACGAGTAAAATCATTTTTTTAGGGTTTATGGTGAGTGTACAAGGTGTTAAAGTGGATGAAGAAAAGGTTAAGGCAATCAAGGAATGGCTTACACCTAAGTCCGTAGGAGAAGTTTGTTCATTCCATGGTTTGGCAAGTTTTTATCGAAGATTTGTTCATGAGTTTAGTACTGTTATTGCACCATTAACCAAAGTAATTAAGAAGAATATGGGATTAAAATGGGGAGATGCACAAGAGAAATCATTTAACATGCTTAAGAATAAGTTGATTTCTACCCCTTTACTTTCTTTACCCAACTTTTTTAATACTTTTAAAATTAAATGTGATGCATCAAGTTTAGAAATTAGAGTTGTCCTTATGTAAGAGGAAAAATCAATCACTTATTTTAGTGAAAATTTGATTGGAGCTGCCTTAAAATATCCTACGTATGACAAATAGATGTACCCACTAGTTCGTGCCTTACAAACATGGCAACATTACCTATGGCCTAAAGAGTTCATGATATATACTGATCATAAATCTTAGAAGTATTTGAAGGGACAACAGAAGCTAAATAAACACCATATTAAATAAAGTTTATTAAATCTTTTTCATATATCATAAGGTATAAGTAAGGTAAGGAAAATATAATTGCTGGTGTGTTATTTGGAAGGTATGTGCTTCTTTCTATTCTTGATGCTAAGTTATTAGGTTTTGAGTACATTAAAGAATTATATATGAACGATCATGACTTTAACAAATTTTGTCATGCATGTGAAAGGGTTGCATTTGAGAAGTATTATAGGCATAATGGGTTTTTGTTTAAAGATAATCATTTATGTATGCATATAAGTAGTATGCATGATCTTATAGTAAGAGAAGTGCATGAGGGTGGATTAATGGGACATTTTATTGTTAATAAGACTTTAGTTGTTTTGCATGATCACTTTTATTGCCCTAATATGTGAATAGATATGCAAAGAATTTGTGATAAGTGTGCTGTGTGTAAGCAAGTTAAGCCTAACTCTAACCCTCATGGGTTATATATACCACTACCTATACCTAGTACACCTTAGGTTGATATTTCTATGAACTTTATTTTGAATTTACCTAAGTCAAAACATGGTAATAATTCAATTTTTGTGGTTGTGGATCATTTTTCAAAGATGGCATATTTTATTGCATGTCATAGAACTGATGATACTTCTAACATTACTAATATATTCTTTAGGGAATTTGTGCAATTACATGGCATGCCTAGAACTATTATTAGTGATAGGGATGTTAAATTTTTTAGTTATTTTTAGAGGACTTTATAGAGAAAACTGGGGACTAAGTTATTATTTTCTACTACACATCACTCCTAAACTAATTATCAAACTGAGGTACTAAATTGCACTTTAGGATAATTATTGCGCACATTGGCTAAAAGGAATTTGAAATCATAGGAGGACTGTTTGCCACATATTAAGTTTGCTTATAATCATAGTATGCATTCATTTACTCATTATTATTCTTTTAAAGTTATTTATGGTTTTATTCCTTTGAGTCCTTTAGATTTACATCCTTTGCCTTTGGATATATATGTTGATTTAGATGGTAAAAAGAAGGTTGATTTTATTAGGGCATTATATGAAAATATGTGAATGAATATTGAGTAAAAGAATGCAGAAGTTGCTTAACAAGCTAATAAAGAGCATGTGAGAGTGATTTTTGAACCTAGTGATTGGGTTTGGGTGCATTTTAGGGAAGAAAGCTTTTCTAGTTTGCATACATTCAAGTTGCATCCTAGGGGTGATGGTCCTTTTAATGTTCTAAAGAGGATTAATGATAATTATTATAAGATAGATTTTCCTGGAGATTATGGTATTAGTGCTACTTTTAATGTTGCTGATTTATCTCCTTTTGATTTTCATGAGGTTGATGATTCGAGAACAAATCTTTACGAGGAAAGAGGGAATGATGCAAACCAAGTAAGCCCCAACCATGGTGATATACATGAAGATCTAATTAAGAATGATGGGCCAATGACTAGAGCATGTATGAAGAAGATTAAGGATGCATTAGGTGTAACACTCGCCCTTTTTCATACGTAATCATGATGTATGTATTACCTTTATTGCATATGTGATAGTGAACCTAGTATAAGTTGAACTTGAGCATGTGGTTATAGAGAGGGACCAAATTGAAAGGCAAGTTTGGAGTTAGTTGTGGCAATATAAAGTTATGGGGGTATTATGCTTTAGGCCTACTTCATTAAGGAGTTAGTTGGTTATTTGTGATGATATTTGATTATATTTTATTAGAATATATTAATAATAATATTATTATTATATTAGTATTATTATTATTATTGTTTAAGTGATAAATATGTATTTAAAATTTAATCATTTTAGGAAGACTTTGGAGGGGGCAATTAGTATTTTATGATTGGTGGTTTATATTTATATGAATATTTAATTGATATGTGTGTGTGTGTAGTGTGGTGTTGAGTTTGTAGAGATTTTTGGATAGGAAGAAAAAGAGTGAGCTTGAGAGTGATTTTTAGAGAATTTGGGAGCTGATTCAAGTGAGCAATTCATTTCCTTAGGAAGCCTTAGAGGGTCTTTTATGCATTGAAGCATCATTTGGTAAGTTTTCTTGTGTTGTTGAATTGGTTGAGTTGAGTTTTTCTTGGTTGCAATCTCAGGTATGCTTTCCTTTATTTTTAGTCATTTTATTTTTACCATATCTTGAGCTATAGAGCTCTGATTTGAGTAAAGTTGGACTCCTAGAAACTTCAGAGAGTGCTCTATAACTTATGTATTTTAAGTTTTAATTAATTTTGTTGTTTAGAGGATTAATTAGGGCTGGACATGTCAGTGCTCATGTTGATGCTCTATTTTAGTCTAATGGATTCTAAAATCCATAATTAATTTCACACATATCTTAATTGAGTAATTCCAATTGAAATTTGCAGTAGACATATAACCCTAGCTTTGGTAGCAATTTGGGGGTTATTGGACTTATGTATGTGTATCTAGGATATATTGAATTGTAAGCCATTAGTGGCTCTTTTGTGAGTTAAGGTTGAATTATATATATTGGTTATTGGAATTGTGATATAATGATGTGTAGGAGTTGGAAGAGGTAGTGGAGACCCTACTCAATAGGGGGAGCTTTTTCTTGTGAAGGAATTAAAAATGCTTACATATAATGAATCTCTTGTAGCTAATTGATTGACTATGTCGAGTTGAGTATGCTAATTTAATGTAGCAAGAATGATGAATATATATATATATATATTATGAAAGTATTGTATGGTGAATTGTAAGTGTTGGCACATATGTTGTGCAAGCCACATGAGGTGGTTTGGTTATTATTGATGTGAGAATAATGAATATATGCATATTGCATGATGTGAGAAATTTGTGTGATAGTGGAGACTGAGTTGGGCAGAGAGCCTCCACTGATTATAATAACTGAGACTGAACTGGGTAGAGAGTCTCAGTAATGGCCATTTGATTGATAATGAATTGTAAGGAATATAGCCAATGAGGCTAAGTGTGAGGAAAGATATATGAGATACTAACTTGCATAACATGCATTCTCACATTATATTTGCATATGTGTTGAATATGGATGAATGTGAGTTGTGATTAAGAAGGTTGTTTGAAATGATGAGATTTGGTGTATATGAGGCACCAACAATGTTATTTGAATGTTTGAAAATGTTGTTATGATGTTTGAGAGGTTATACAGGTCGTTAGACACACACATGTGGTGTTAAAACATGGTATTGCATAAGTTTGGTATCAAATTCAGGACCTCTGGTACATCCATGCGCCTTTTTGGCACGGCCGTGCATGTCCAGAAGATGAAAGTGTCGAATCAGGCACGACCATGCTTCTTTTTAGCATGTCCGTGTAGTCCAGAGAAAAATTTTCAAGACTCAGGCACGGCCATACATAACCCCCTGCGCGGCCGTGCAATAATTGTTGCACAGCCATGCGAAAATCTTGCACACCCATGCGCAACGTTTAAAATATGCTAAATTCTTATAGTTTGATGGGTTACAATATTATTTATATGCTTTCCTTAATTAGTTCTTAAGAAGAACTATATGTATGATTATATTAATAATTGCTTATTGAGTCGCAAGCTTATTCCTTTACAATTATGGTTTTCAGGACTCAGCTAGTTAGACTAGCTTGTGGTGAGTCTTTAATAGAGCTTGAGGGTGTCTTCCTTAGAAGCTCAGGTGGGTCAAAGCAAGCTTAGTGTCACATCCCCATCCTCATGAGCATTCACCATTTTGGCATTAAAAACATGTGATAATGAAGTTCATGTATATATTTTCAACATTATGTAATATATGTATTGCATATTTTCAATGTATCGAATAATAATTTATATATAAATATGAATATCCTTTGAGAAAATTTTTATATCATGCCTTATGTTGTTTATTCTTTGGGTACATTTGTATATGGTACTTGAGGGTGCTACATTAAGTGGTATCAGAGCGGGATTAGATTTTCTTAGGATACTAAACATGTTGTATTCATGACATCTCATGCATGAGTTTTAGAAAGCATGTAGTTGATGTGCGTTGCATATCTCAGGATGGATGAACATCAAGCACTTCGAGTTGACCCTGAGGAGTCGTTAGAGTCAGTTCATGGCCCTGAACAAGCTCAAGCTCAACCCCAAGTCCCTCCTCCTGCTGCATATCTTTTTATGCAGGAGTTTGTTCATATGATGAGGAACATAGGTCAACCACCAATAGGGAATGTTGTAGATGAGACTTATGAAAAGATGAGGAAGCAAGGTGCTAAAGTCTTTGCGGGTACCACTGACCCCGCGGAAGCTGAGGAATGGCTATAAAGCACTGAGAGAATTCTTGATCGATTTGAGTGCACCACCGAGAAGAAGGTGAGCTATGCCGTATCCCTATTTGAACAAGATGCTCTAAATTAGTGCAAGATGGTACTGGGAAGCAAGAATATACCCATGGCATTGACTTTGGAGGATTTCTTGAAAGAATTTATTGAGAAATACACACTGGCAGTGTACCGGGATAGAAAGAAGATAGAGTTTCTTGAATTGAAGCAGAATGAACTATCTATGGTTGACTATGAAGTACAGTTTGTGAGATTATCAAAGTATACACTGGAGGAAGTCGTCACCGATGAATTGAAAAGAAATAAGTTTGAGCGGGGATTGAACTTGGAAATCCAAGAGAAGATGGCAATTAAACCTCTAACCTATAGAGAGGTGTTGGAGATGGCATTGAGACCAAGGAGATAATTATAGAGAGGAATGATATGGAAGCAAAGAAAAAGAGAACCACGGGAATATTTACCATTCCAACTTAAACTAGTAGTAGTTCATCCTATAGAGGCTCCAACTTTCAATGGGGTAACTTCAGGGGACGAAGCATGAGCCGAACCAACCAGTCAAGGGGAGGATCTTTTGGTAAAGGCTTTGGAAAGTTTGATAACTGGAGAGGGCAAAGTAGATCTATGAGTGGCGCCTCAACTCCAACATGTAACAGATACAGTAGGATTCACTCGGGTGAATGCTGGAATACTAGACCGGGTGCATGCTATCATTGCAGTCAATAGGGCCACTTTGTGAGAGATTATTCGGTGAGAAGAAATGCCGAAAGATCCCAAATGACAGTGCAAAGTAGTGCCGAAGAGAATGCACCTATGGCTAGTTGAGGTGGTAGAGGAAGTGGAGCTAGCACTTCAGGTCAAGCAGGATCCGCTAGTCCATCTCAAGGCCAAGTAAGGATTTATGCCATCACTAGGAAAGAAGCTTATGCTGCTCTAGATATGGTTACTAGTACTTTTCCTATCTTTGACCATGATGCTTATATTTTGATAGACCCAGGATCTACATGTTCCTTTATGTCATATGAATTTGCATTGAGATTGAACCCCTAGAACATAGCTTATGTATTTTTATGCATGCTGGGGGTATGATGGTAGTAAATTCAGTAGTGAAAGCATGTCCTATATTAGTGGTAGTGAGATTTTGTATGCAGACTTGATAATTATTAAACTAGATGAGTTTGATGTCATCTTGGGTATGGATTGGTTAGCGAAGCATCATGCGGTTGTGAATTGCTACACCAAAGAGGTAGTTATAGATGTTGAAGGGCAGAAAAAGATAGTGTTAGTAGGAGAGAGAAAGGTTGTGCCTGCCTGTTTAATTTCTGCAATGATAGCATTCCATTTGATTAGAGAAGGGTGTGAAGCGTACTTGGCAAATGTTATGGATACAACCCAAGTTAGTTTGGGAGTAAATGAGGTACTGGTAGTTAGAAATTTTTTTGATGTGTTTCTAGATGAATTGCCGGGATTACCTCCATATTGAGAAGTTGATTTTGAGATTAAGACCATTCCAAAAACGGCACCAATATCAATTAATCCTTATAGAATGGCACCTATAGAATTGAAAGAGTTGAAGAAGCAACTATAGGAGTTGTTAGAGAAGGGATTTATTCACCCAAACATATCACCTTAGGGAGCTTCGGTTTTATTTATTAAAAAGAAAGATGGTAGTATGCGTTTGTGCATAGATTATCGGTAATTAAATAGAATCATGGTGAAGAACAAGTATCCATTGCTGAGGATTGATGATTTGCTTGATCAGTTGAAAGATGCCATAGTGTTTTCAAAGATAGATTTGAGATTGGGCTATTAGCAGCTTCGGGTGGCAGAAACTTCAACCTAGTCTCCTATGCCACAACCAACTATCATCAACTAGAGAAGCTAAGCACATATCAGAATTATTTAGACTATCAAGATCAACCAGATATACATTTTCATTCCTACTACCCATAAACAAAGTATGATTGTCATGCAAACTTTGAACTTCTCTCATGTTCTTATCACACAATTGACTTACACTGAGTAGGTTGAACTTCAAGCCTTTCATAAGAGAAACATCTTTAATTGATGGTCTTGATCCAATGATTCCTGAGCCAATTATTTTAGCTTTACTATTGTCTTCAAAACTGACTGTTCCTTTGTCCTTTAGCTCCAAATGGGTGAACTTTGATTTGTCACCCGTTATATGCCTAGAGCAAGCACTGTCCATGTACCACTTATTTTGCACTTGCTTACTCCTCAGGCAAACCTGCATGAAATTACTTAGCTTTAGGTACCCAAACTAAATTGGGTCCTTTTAGGTTAGCTTCAGCAGTTTGTCTAGTAGCTTTTGGTACCCAGACCAAATTAGCCTTGGAAACATTTTTCTTGTAAGCAAAAAATTTCATAATATGACCAGAATGATTGCAATAAAAGCATGTAATATGAGAATGTGCTGATGATGATGCTCTAACAAAATGGTTCTCATGCATTTTAGCTTTAACAACATTTGTATAGCCTAATCCTTGTTTTTCATTTGAAAAGAGTTGATTTCCTAAGAGAGCATCAAGATACTGTTTTCCCTTGGTAAGCTTCTTAAAATCTTTAGTAAGACCATCTACTTTCTTTTGTAATTCTTCATTCTCTTGTAAGAGAACTAGATTTACATTAAAAGTAGTTTCAAGTTCCTTTTTCAAAGAATCAGCTTCAGAGACAGTAAGATCTAGCTTCTTAGAATCTTCAGCATAAAGATTTTGAGCATCTCTTTCTCTCTTAGTGTATCAAGATCAGCTTTAGTCATATCATACATGCATTGTTATTTTCTGAATTTTAATGCTTTGAGCTCTTTCTTAAGTGAACTATATTTTTTGGTTAAGGTTTTGAATTCCTTATAAAGTTCACCAAAGGCACATTCAAGTTCATCAAAGGATAAAGGATCATAAGAAATTACCTCATATGATGAACTATTAAGGGGATCAGCTTCAGAGGTCTCAGTAGTCTCAGAATGTTGACTGACATTAGCTTGGATAGTGTCATTTGATTCTAGAGCCATCAAACACAAGTTTGTAACTTCTTTGGAGTCTTTATTATTGTCACTAGAACTAATGTCATCACTATCACTCCAGGTTGCCACCATGGCTTTTTTGGATTTTTCTTTCTTCATTTTCTTCTTCAGCTTAGGACAGTTAGCTTTGAAATGTCCTAGTTTATTATATTCAAAGCAAGTGGTTTCAGTAGTCTCCTTTTTGGTCTGAACATCTTCTTTATATTTTTCTGAGACATTCTTCCACCCTTCTTGAACATTCTTTTGAATCTCCTTGTGATTAGCGCCACTTCATCATCTTCGGAGTTAGTTGAATTGTCTGAGCTTGATTCCATCTTCAAGGAAATGTCTCCTCTCTTTTTCTTCTCTGTGGAGGTGTCCTTCGACTTTCCTTTCATCATCATCTCGTGTGTAAGTAAAGACCCGATTAGCTCGTCATAAGAGTAGTTTCGTAGATCTTTAGCTTCACAGAGAACTGTCACTTTAGTTTCCCATTTCTCTGGTAGGGATCTGAGAATCTTCTTCACCATTTCTTCTTTAGGGAGATTTCTTTCAAGATTCTTCAATGCATTGGCAATTTCACTGAAACTGGAGTTCATTGAGGAAATGGTTTCATCAGTTTTCATGAAGAATAGCTCGTATTCCCTCTATAGCAGGTTAATTTTGGACTCCTTAACTTGATTTGTTCCCTCATAAGTTATCTCAAGCTTGTCCCATACTTGTTTAGCTGAAGTGCATGTTGAGATCCTGTTATACTCATTAACATCAAGAGCACAATGTAGCATGTTAAAAGCTTTAGCATTTTGCTGGACTAGTTTCCAATGAGCTTCTGAATATTATGATTCAAGAATAGGAAGCTCATTTCCATCAGCATCTTTTTTAGTAGGAATAGAAGGTCCTATAAGAATGATTTCCCAGCATTCAATATCAATAGCTTGAATGAAATTTTTCATTCTGTTTTTCCAGTATTCATAATTAGTACTAGTAAAAAGTGGTGGTCTAGAAATAGAATTCCCCTCGGGTAGTCCGAAAGTACTAGGAACATCACTTGAGCTTGCAGCCATGTGGATCTATTAGCAAGAAAATCCTGCTCTGATACTAATTGCTAGGTCCTAGAGGCTGCTCAAGAGGGGGGGTGAATTGAGGTTTAAAAGCTTTTGCTAAAAAATAAGCTAACTTTGTAAAGCTGATACAGTGAAATCAGAGAGCTAAAAAGATTATACTGACTTGAAGTTGTAAGTGAGATGACAATTGAAAAACTTAGCTTTGACTCGAGCTGAATGACTTTAACAGAGAGCAAACTAGATTACTAAGCATCACAATCATCATAAATAAAGTCAATAGAGAATGCATCACAACATAAGAATTTTATCGTGGTTCGGCACCTCTTGCCTACATCCACTCCCCAAGGAAACATCCCTGAGATTTTTTACAGTATAAGCTATCTCTTTTCAAAGGTAAGAGACAAACCTTTTACAGCCTTAGTACTACCCTTTCCTAAGCTGCTGCCCAGTCTGTTTTTGTTAGCTCCAGCAACTATTCCCCTTATAGTTTTTCCCAATAGCTCCAGTAACTGCATACAAGTACTGGTTTTGGCTAGCTCTAGCAACTATGCACTCATTCCTCTCAATGGTGCCTCTCAAGCTAACTGCAGTAGTTTGAGGGTTGTGTGTTTGTGTCTCTCACAAAGACATGGTTACATAATTGAAGCTCTATGGGTTTTGAAGAGAGTTGATTACTCCAGAAAGCACAAAAGCAATTTTTGAGTTCTCTCCAAAAACAACAAGCAAGAAAAGCAACAACTACTAAAAGATTTTTGAAAGAGATGAATTTATATGTGTCTTCCAAAGGTGAGTTTGCCCTATTTTTTAAAAATCAAAAGAAGTGTTGTTGCTGTAATCCATAGAAAAAGCAATCATGTGAAGAAGTGTGCTTAGTTCAGGATAAAATTGGCTTTAGATAAATGATAAGCTTTCTGCAGTAGACCTCTAAAAAGTTCAGAGTCAATTTTCCAAAAATAGGCTGGCAGAAGGTTGCTTTCAAAATTCACATGTAGGATATTTCCATTTTAGTGCAAAAGCTTCCTTGATATAACAAAAAGCAATTTTGTTATTTTTTAAGCCAACTTTCAACAAAGCTCAAAATGGAATTATTTCAACAAAAATTTTTCTCAAAAATGGTTTTTGCAATTTTTAAATAAAATAAATTTTTGGCTTCCAAGAAATAATTTCTCTCTTCTTTACCCTCACACAATTTTCTAAAATACCAAAATGCCCTTCTTCTTTCTTCATGGGCTTGATTGTCTCCTTGTATGGGCTTACTTGGGCTTCATCATCAAAATTGGGCTTGTTGCAATAAAGTCTTGAACTTTAATTTGTTAACCCCTTCTAATAATATCACTTGCAAGAATTCTACTAGTGCACAAATATTTATCAACCATTGTCATAGATAAAATCAAAGGGTTGTAACTTTGAGGTCAACAGGAAGCAACTGCACAAAAACAACATTTTGCACTACCAACAAATTACAAAAATTTCAAGAGAGCAAGTGAACTACCCGGATTTGCAAATCAAAAAGCTTAAATCTAAACTGGTCGTATTAGTTTCTTTTTGAATAAAGGAAAATTGCAAATTCTATATATAGTAAAACTTGACAATGACAAATGTTTTTTTTTTAAATGAATGCCATTTGCTCATTTTGGATGTCATTTAACATGAAAGATGTTTTATTTCTATATGAAGGCAATTTTCTCATTTTGGATGTTGTCAAACTTAACAAACCTGGCATTGTACTATTTTATAATATTTTTATTTCTCAATTACTATCTTCTCCTATAGATTTTGTGACTCAATTTTTGTACATAACTTATTAGTTTTGCTTTTCAATTGATATAGTATTGACTTCTAATATATGTGAATTATAGAATATCTAATTCACACTATAAATTCAAAGCAATAGATAATAGAAGAGCTAATCCATAATTTTTTTCATTCAGATATTTTAACAAACACTTGTAGGTACAAAACATTAAGGCAAGTATAACCTTATATTTTCATACTTATTCCTATTAACAGTAGCTTTGTAGCCATAAAACAAAGCTATTACAACAACTACAATCATTAAACATAATTTGTAGTTAATCATACAACCTAAACTCTTTGAATCCTCATATTTTTTCTTATATTTTTAAATAGCAAGCTTTAGTTCTTTAACTTCTTCATTGGACGCACTCAAAGAAGATTCATAGAGTTTTAGTAATTCTCTGTACTTCACCAGCTCTAATTCAAGAGTTACTACATTAGTTTTGCGACATGCACTTTCATCTTCACATTCTTTTAGCTTGCTAATCAACTTTAGAATAATGACCATACAACTTTCATAATTCGAAGGATCAATCTATTTAAAGAACTCATATTGATGCCTGCTAGATTCCTCATCTCTTCTACACCGTATAAATTGCCTCCGTAATTGTCAATTTTTATTAATATCTTTATTAGAGATAGCACCCTATAACTACATCATTTGTTATTAGAATCACTACTTCAGGATAAAGCCATTATACACTTAATTTTACATATAGGATGAAGAAGTTAGGAGTATGAAAAATTTACAGAGAAACATAAAGAATTTAGGGTTTTTAATTTTAATGTTTTCGTTAGGTTTTGTTTCAGTCTTTCTATTAAAAGGATTTAGCTTCCAAGTCAAATACGTAGTTGTGAAGTTTAAAAGTTTGATTTTACCCCTGCCACGATAGCAAAAATAACAAAGTTACTAAAAATACCTTTAAACATAAAATACAGGGTTGCTCTTTATAATGAAACAAAACAACATTTATCTATGTGAAAATAGGTCAGACCATAGAATAATTTTTTGTACTTTTCCTAATAAAAAATTAATTAATAAGTTTGTGTAAGATATATTCTATAAGTTAGTGTTTAATACTCTATCAAATCAGTATATGAGTTACGTGGGTAAAAATCCTACCATTTAATAAGAGTGTCGGCAGGGTTGGGTCTTATAGAGTCGCCACATGATCATTTAGAAAAATGAGAAATTTGTTCGAGACTAAGTAAAAATAATTTTCTAGTCAGAGATTCTAAATTTATAAAGTCATTTCTACTTGGCTACTTAACACCCATTACACATTTTTAATCACCTTAGTTTTAGTATGATAGTAATATATACACACATCCATCTATCCACAACAATAAAAGAGAGTAGGAAATAAATATTTACAAATATTTACATCACTTTCCTAATAAATAAATAATGAAAAAAGTGAAAAAAAAATTAATCTAGTCCTAATCAAATAAAAATCCTACAAAATAGAGATTAGCAAAATAATATATGAAAATCCCTAGAGGAGGGTGAATAGGGTGATGAAAATTTATTAGAATTTGGAAGAGATTAGTTGAGGAGCAAAATTCAGATTTGTAGTAGAAAGATAAAACTTGCAAAAATAATAACAAGCACAAGAACAAACACACAAAGGACACAATGATTTAAGGAGTTCGGATTCTCAGTAATCCTACGTCTCCACCTAACTTATCCCCAAGTTAGGATTTTGAACTACACTAATCTTATTTTCCAAGATTGATACAAGTGTTTTGAGGCTCACACAAAACCTTTACAAATATATTTTTCTTGGCTCAACACAAACCAATCACTAATGTGTTTTCAAGGCTCAACATAAACCCATACCAATATATTTTTCAAGGCTCAACATAAACCTTTACAAATGTATTTTTCTTGGCTCAACATAAACTAATCACCAATGTGTTTTCAAGGCTCAACATAAACCTATACCAATATATTTTTCAAAGCTCAACACAAACCTTTACAAATGTGTTTTTCTTGGCTCAAGACTAACCAACAAGAGAAGGAACCTCACTATCCACTTCCTCAATCCCCAAAGAAAGAGTAGAAGAAAAAGTTTCTAACTCTATCATACACCTAACTCTCACAAGAGTTCAAGAGAAAGAATTTAAATATTACAAAGAGAAAAATTCTTCATAAAGATGATTGATAATGTAACATCCGTGTCCCAGAACTGAATTTCTGTTCATTAATAACAGTTAAGAATATATTTAATTCAGTTAATTGATGATGATGATGATTAGAGTTAATTGTCATTTATTTGAATGGAATGATTAAGAGATTAATTATTTTGTATTAAGTTGATATTGAATAGAGAGTTATCATGTGGTATTAAATTAAGTTGCTAAGAGTATATATAAATATATGATGTGAAGAATTATGAAAATGAATTATTATGTAAAGGATGAAGTTGAAAAGTAAGGTGAGGACTAAGGTGTAACTAAAGGAAGTAATTGGAGTTGAGAAGGAAGAAAGAAAAGAAGGACCAAAGGAAGAAGAAGGGGAGTTGTTGGGGATGAACAATGCAAAGTATGGTGATGGTGAGGAAGAGAAGA
>CATIWO010177415.1:0-14313 GCA_949673435.1 Macaranga tanarius
GTTTGAGAATATGCAAACATATGTAAAATCTTTGAGGGAGTGAATGTATATAATTGTGATGAAATTACACTATGTGATGTGCATGAAAGCAAGGGTTGTGATGTTTACAAGAATTAATTGTAAACTTTATGAAGATGATCAAAATTGTGCAAACATATATGTATATGTTATTTAATCTAGTAATCAATGTTATATTGGTGTATTATGGTTTAAGAAGCATGTTATGGTTGTGCAATGGTGTGTGAGAAGCATGGTTGAATGTGTATATACATATATATATATATATATCTTTTTATAATGTTTAGAGGTTTGGTGTGGATTTTTATGTTTAGAATATGTTGTTGTTGCTTGGTTTGATGTTGTGGTGCATTACATATGTATGTGGTTTGTGAGATGAATATGAAGGTGCATGGCATATAGGTGTGTTCTAGAAAGAATTTTGTTTTCGTTCTTATTGGAACACGTGTCGGATGGGTTTGAGGCCACGTGTTGCAGGTCTCACATTAAGTAAACTTGCACACGGCTTAGTACACGACCGTGTCGCGCTAGGGAGGATTTTGTCAAATTTCAACACGCTCGTGTCTTCATGGAACACGACTATATTTCACATCTGATTAAGAAAATAAATTTCATTAGCTATTTTGATTGTTTTGGATTCTATTTATTTATTCCTATTTTAACCTTTTATTTCCTAGACTATAAATACCTATATTAGGGTTTATGGATTTTAACTATTCAATTATTATCAATTAAACAAGCTTTTGCTTATTTATTTTCTCTGAATTGAGAATTATCTTTGGATTGAGATTGTTGTTTATCTTTAATAATCAACGTATTTGATTATCGCGTTACATACTGCATCATTGGTAGCAGAAAATAAGTTACATTACATAGCAACATGATTCCTTTCCAAGACTGTTAATGTCTTGAGTTTGAACTCTGGTTTGGTAAGAGCCTAATTGATCAAAATAGATAATGAAAAGGATTGATTTGTTTCTGTCAACTTACCTTGCTCCTATTTCTTAAACTTCAGGTCTCAGAGGTAATTATTTTTGGCACCATCATTAAATTACGTGCTTAAGTTTTAATTTAGAGAAAAGTATGGAAAAGTACCATATGGTTTCACCTCGATTCACTTTTAGACCTGTGGTTTGAACCCTAATAAATCGATACCTTGTGATTGAAACCGTTAATAAAAAATAGCAAATTGCTTAATAGCATTACTGATGCTGACGTGGCCAAAGGTATTTTTGTCTGGCCAGTCAGTGCGGCGTCCAACGTGGGAAACAAAAGGGGGGAATACCATTTTTAAAGATAAAAAACCCTAATCACTTTTTTTACTGAAAAAATGAAATCCCTTAAACCTCTTTTTGTCTTTTATATGCTCCAACAATAATTTCTAACTTAAATTAGTGCAATTATAGATAAAAATTTATGAAATAGTAGGATAAATATTGTGTGCTTCAATTATTTCCACATATGGTGCAATTTGGAGGAAGAAAATAATTGATTAACAAGAGGTGAAAGTGAAGATTTTTACTTAGGGAGCAGGTTATTGGTTGGGGTTTAGCTTCGAGAACAAGGTAAGTCAATCTATCCTTTAAAGTTATGTAATTTTCATCTATTGCATGTTAGAGATAATGAGCAATGAGTGTACTGTGTACATGTTAACAACCGATCTAAATTTTTTTTAATTATGTGGGTTTGTTTTAATTATTTTCATCTATTGCATGTGGGGTTTGTTTTTGTTTATGGGTAATTGATGGTTGATTTATTGGTTAAAATGGTTTTGGAAAATAGTGTTGTAATTTGTTTTTAATAACAGAGCAATGTCTCAGACGGTGAATCTTGTGCTTCACCATGGTAGGAAATGGTCTGATGAGAATTAAAATAGATATATAGGTGGTGAAATAGCATATAAAGAAGTAGACATAGACTATATATCGATGTTTGAGTTATTTGGGTAGTTTGAACACCTTGGGTACACAACATGATGTAAAATTTAGTATAAGATTGCTGGTTTATCACTGCCTGAGGGGGTTGAGGAAATTGTTAATGATAGAATTTATCTTGAAATGCTTGACTTTAATAAAAATGAAGACCATATTGACATATATTATGCCAGTTCTGGCCCACCTCTGCAAACTGTTAGGTGTGATGATTTTTAGTATGGGTTAAATACTGAAGAAGATAAAATATGTGTTAATTTAGAAGAAGAAAATTGTGTGGAAGTAAGTGATGATGCTATTCATGTAAATGATGATGAAGATGTAAAGGGGACTATCTATGATGAGGATGGAGAAGGGGATGATGCTGATGAGTATGCAGAGGGGACTGACTATAATGATGAGGATGCAGAAGGGGCTGTTGAATAAGAAGAAGATGAAAAGCTAACTGATATAGAGGATGATAGTAAGGAACACTATGATATTTATAAGTTAGGAAAACTGGCAAAGATTTAGACAGTTTGAAAGTGATTATAATATGTCAGACGAGGAAGATGACAGTGATTCCCAATCTGAAGGTGATATTAGTGACATTTATGAAGACCATAAAGGCTCAAATGATTATATTTTTACTAACTATGGGAATGGTGCTGGTTTAGGGGATATTAGAATAGAGGAGGCTAGTTCAAAGGATGCTAGTTTTGGGGGTGCTGGTGTAGAGGATGAAGGTGTAAAGGATAGAGGTGATGGTGCTAAAAATGTAGGTTTTAATGTGAATGACTTAATAGAGAATGATTTCAAGGAATTCAATGAGAAACCATTGAATGATGATGAGTAGGGCAGCTTAAAAAGAAGTGATGAAGAAGATAATGGAGATAGTGTTGACTTTAATAAAAATACAGGAATGTAAAATCTACAGCTATGCAAGGGAATGAGGTTTATAAGTGGAGAGATTTTCAAGAAAGCATTGCAAGAATGGGCTATTAGGAGAGGTTACTCTTATACTTTAAACAAGAATAACAAAGAGAGAATTTCAGCAATATACAAGGTCAGATGTGGGTTTAGACTACATGCTTCAAAGCTGAGGAACAGTAACACATTCCAAATTAAGACCTTTAAGCCGAATCATACCTGCCTAAGGGAATGGAATAATAACATAATTTCTTCCAAGTATCTTACTAAAAAGTATAAAGAAGATCTGAGAGATAATCCTGTATGGGAAGTAAGAGCAATGTCAAAGAAGATTCAAAGGCAGCTGGTGCATGAGATCACCATTTCTAAGTGCTATAGAGCGAAATTGAGGGCTAAAAAACTTATATTTAGAGATATTATTTGGCAGTATAAAAGGCTAGGAGACTATATAGAAACTATAAGAGTCACCAATCCAGGGAGTCTTGTGACATTGGAAACCTATCTCCAAAAAGAGGTAGATGATCAAGATAAAGGGACATAAGACATTTCACTATTACCTAAAGAGATCATGGTATTTCAGTATATGTACATCAGATTTGGTCAACAAAAGCAAGGTTATTTTTCAGGTTTAAGACCTATTATTGGATTGGATGGATGTATCACAGCCGCTACACTAGCTGTTGAGCAGGCGCGATATGCTGAGCTGGCTAGTGCTACTACTGGCAGTGAGAATATACATCATCTTTGTATTGCAAATTTCTTAAACATCAAAGTAAACTCAAGAAAATATTGCTATTATTATACATAATAATGTTCTTCTTTAAACATCCTTAAATTATAAATAACAATTCTAACACTTATATAACAAGTTTAACTTAAAGGTACTACAAAAAGTTCAGAGTCTGGATTTATTGGCTCAACCTCTTCTAGACACCTGGAAGGACACCAAAACAGGTCCTATGAGCTATTACTGCTGAGAATCCATAGAATCTGAAAATATTTAAAAAATAAGAGTGGTGAGTATAATAATACTCAGTGAGTGGTCTAAAAATTAAAGTATAATAACGTAAAATGACATAAAATGGGAACATTAGTTATTTGCTAAATAAATATAAAGATATATTCATAACATAATGCCATATATTTTGCTATAAAACTAAATAAACATTATTAATCATTTTAATCTATACACTCATTAAATGTGTAACCAAAGATTGTACTAACATAATGGGCGACTTTGATGACCTAGCATCCCAAGTGCATACATACTGCTATAATAATGCTAGTCATACGCATGTGTAGAGTTGGCCCCCAAGGCCTAACCACCCGATTGTATTCTCCCAATGCTATATGTATAACCAAGCGTTGTCCCCAAGATAGTTGCTAGATAATATTGCTGAATAAACACCAGTCATTATAGTGCAATCTAAAAGATATAAATTAAGAGTGTATAGGTTTGCTTATAAATCAAACATTCGCATTTATCAAACTGCTAGTAAAATACAATAAATGTATATCTAACTGATGCTAGTATCAAAACACTGCTGAGAATAATCATTTTATAGAATAATAATAACAAATACATTCTTGCTTTCAAACATTTCAACTATATCAATAATAAATATATATTGCTACATGTTCCCAATTTTGGATATAAAAGCTAAATAACTTGTAAAACTACATTTGCAAGCTAATAGTCAATAAAAGACTATTTATAAGGAAACATCATACTTAATTCATAGAAAAATTTTTAATAACTTTACATACTTATACTTATATATATACTTAGTTTTAAAATAAACCTTATATATGTATAACCACTCACCTGAGCTTGCTATGCCTAAACACTAGTTAGCTGGACCAGGCTTAGACTTTGCCACTGCTACAGATTCTGATCCTATCATCCATAAGTAAAACTATAAGAATACAAGATTAAATCTCAGTTTTACTCAACTTAAGTTGATCTATGGCTAAATGATAAGGTTTAGAACCCGAACAATGGTGCGAAAATGGTCAAAATATGGATTTTAGGGTTTCAGAACCCACAGAGTTGCCTTCTCTATGCACAGAGGAACCTTCTCTGTGCACAGGCCCCTCCTTTGTGCATAGAGGTGCCTCCTCTATGCACAGAGGCACTGCCTCTGTGTAGAGGTGCCGCCTTTACGTTCTAGAACTATCCTTGCAGCTGAAAAATGACTATTTTCATGAATTTTCATCAAAATTCAATACCAAATCAACCCTCAAACAAGAAAAACACTTAAAATGGTCTATTTTAAACATAAAGAAAGCTTAAAACTTAATAAAAGATCAAATTATCAAAATTGAAGAATTCAAAAACTTAAAAGTAATATATGTATACTTTCTAAAAACACTTGAATCTATAAGTTTGAATCTGCTTTTAGAAGCATGAATTGATTGTTTGTAATTTGGAAATCAAAATTTTTAAGAGGAAAAGAAAGAAAAATGAAGAAAAAGAAATAGAAGAATGAAAAAAATGGTTGACAGTGAAGAAGGAAGAAGTAGATGAAGATGTTATGTAAACTTTTTTTTGGCCAATATCCACTTTAACCCTTTAAGTTACCAAAATAACCATTTAAAGCCTTAAAAAATACTTTAAGCATGAAAAAGCCCTCAAAACTTATTTCTAATGCAATCTAGTCTATAATTCTATAAAAAAGGCCAATTAGTCTCTAGGGCAGAATATTACAATTCTTCCCCTCTTAAGAAATTTCATCCTCCAAATTTGCATACCTGTGAGGGAAATAAATGAGGATATTGAATCCGCATTTCATCTTCTCTCTCCCATGTTGCTTCTTCCTTAGAATGATTTCTCCATAAAACTTTAACTAGTGGAATCACTTTATTCCTAAAAACTTTCTCCTCTCTAGCTAAGATTTCTATAGGTTCTTCCTCAAAAGTCAAATCTTCCTTTAATTCAATCGGTTACGGCTTCAGTATATAGGAGGGATCACTTCTATATATTTTTAATACGAATACATGAAAAACATCATGTACTTAAGATAACTCTGGAGGCAAAGCTAACCAATATGCTACCGGTCCAATTCTTTCAATCACTTCGTATGGTCCAATAAAATGAGGACTCAACTTTCCACGCTTCCCAAATTGGACTATACCCTTCCATGGAGATATCTCCAGGAATACTTTATCGTCCATATTAAACTCGATATCTTTTCCTTTTAGATCCGCATAACTCTTCTGCCTGACTTGAGCTGCTTTCAATCTACCGTGGATTAATTCAATCTTATTAGTATTTAACTGCATAATTTCTAGTCCCACAAGTTTTCTTTCCCCTGCCTCATTCCAACACATTGGAGTTCTATATTTCCTTCCATATAATGCTTCATAAGGTGCCATACCAAGGCTTGCATGGTGACTGTTATTGTACAAAAACTCCATTAACAGCAAATGCTTATCCCAGCTTCCCTTAAATTCAACCACACATGCCCTTAACATATCCTCCAAAGTTTGGATAGTCCTTTCCGATTGGCCATCAGTTTATGGGCAAAAAAAAGTAATAAAATTCAACTTCGTACCCATAGTTTGATGTAAACTAGGATAAAATCTAGATGTAAACCTAGGATCTCAATCTGACACAATAGAGATTGGTACATCATGAAGTCTTACAATTTCATTCACATAAACTTGTGCCAACTTGTCTAAGGAATAATCCATTTTAACTGGTAAAAAGTGAGCTAATGTAGTGAGTCTATCCACTATAACCCATATTGCATCATGTCCTTATTGCATACGAGGTAATCCTATTATGAAATCTATGGTAATGTGCTCCCATTTCCACCCTAAAATAGGAAGTGGTTGTAAAAGACCTGATGGATGTTGATGTTCAGCTTTCACCTATTGACAAACTAAATATCTTGCTACATAGTCTGCTATATCTCTTTTCATACCCCGCCACCAATAGTTTTCTTTCAATGTATGGTACATCTTGGTACTGCCCGGATGCATTGAGTACGCAGAACAATGTGCCTCTTCTATAATCTCCTACTTCAAGTCTTCTACTTTTAAAATATAAATTCTTTCTCCAAACATTAAATTTCCATCTTATTTAAGGGAAAAATCAATTCGTGACCCACTTTTCACCTCTTCAATAATCTTATATAAATGAGGATCCTGAGTTTGAGCTTCCTTAACTCGCTCCACTATAACGGGTCTAACCTTGAGAGTTGCTAACAATGCTCCTTGGTTATTTAACTTCATATCCACATTCATAGCTTGAAGTTTCAAAAATAAAAGAAATTGCTCTAACTTCATATGAGTTAAATTACCATAGGATTTCTGACTAAGAGCATCTGGCACCACATTTGCCTTGCCAGGATGATACTCAATTGTACAATCGTAATCCTTTAATAACTCAATCTACCGTCTTTGTCTTAAATTCAACTCTTTTTTACTAAGGAGGTATTTAAGAGATCTGCGATCCATAAAAATTTGACACATCACTCCATACAGATAATATCTCCAAGTCGTAAGAGCAAACACTATAGCTGCCAATTCCAAGTCATAGATAAGATAGTTTAACTCATGCAGCCTCAATTGTTTGGAAGTATATGCTATAAATTTTCCATGTTTCTTAGAAGCATCATTATATATCACAAATTCACCATTACTAGTAGGAAGAGTTAACACTGGTCCAGAAGTTAAACATGCTTTGAGTTCCTCAAAACTCTTTTGACATTCTTCTATCCACACAAACTTCACATTTTTCCTTAATAATGTCAATGGAGTTGCTAAAATTGAGAAATCTTGAACAAAACGGTGATAATAACTAGCTAAACCTAAGAAACTCCTTATCTCTATGGTATTACTTAGTTGTTCCCACTTAACTACTGCTTTAATTTTCTTAGGGTCTATATAAACACCTTCTGTTGATATAACATGCCCCAAGAAATCAATCCGATCTAGCCAAAACTCACATTTGCTCAGTTTTGCAAATAGTTGCTTACTTCTTAAAGTTTGTAAAAGTGTCCTCAAATGTTCTTCATATTCCTCTTTAATTCAAGAATATACTAATATATCATCTATGAATACAATCATAAATCTATCCAAGTATTCCTGAAACACTTTATTCATGAGGTCCATAAAGGCAGCTGGTGCATTAGTTAACCCAAACTGCATAACAAAAAACTCATAATGTCCATAACGTGTTCTAAAAGTCGTCTTAGATATATCTATCTCTTTAATTTTCAGTTGGTAATATCCACACCTCAATTCGATCTTTGAGAAAACCTTAGCTCCTTGTAATTGATTAAAAAAGTCATCAATACGGGGTAATGGATACTTATTCTGCACCGTAACCTTATTTAATTGTCGGTAATCTATACATAGCCTTATGGACCCATCCTTTTTCTTGACAAACAACACCGGAACTCCCTATGGTGATATACTAGGTCTAATGAAACTCTTATCTAATAACTCCTGCAATTGAATCTTCAATTCTTTTAACTCTGTTGGAGCCATTCTATAAGGTGATTGAGAAATAGAGGCTGTACCCGGAATCACATCGATAAAGAATTCAATCTCTCTATCTGGAGGTAAACTTGGAAGATCTTCTGGAAAAACATCTCCGAATTCACATACCATTAGGATATCTTCCACCTTCAGCCCTTCAGACTTAGTGTCAACCATATAAGCAAGATATGCTTGACAACCCTTCCTTAACATTTTCCTCGCAGTTATGGTGGATATCAAATAGGAGGAAATAACATGTCGTATTTCTTAAAAAGAAAATTTAGTTTTCCTAGGATAATCAAACTCTACCATCTTCTTAAAATAATTCACTATAGCATGATGGTGAGACAACCAATCCATGCCTAAGATTGCATCTAAACCTTGAAGTTCTAGGGCAACTAAATTGGCTAAGAGTTTATGCTCACCTATCTTAACTACACAATCTTTATACACTTCCTCACAAGCCTTAGAGTTTCCCAAAGGATTAAAAACAATCATCACAGCACCTAAGGAACTAGGCTTAAGATTAGCATGTAAAGCAAAAGAGTGAGACATAAAAGAATGTGTAGCTCCTGGGTCAAATAACACATAAGAATCTCAGTTAACGATAGTTAACATACCCACAACAACTTCTAGAGATGCCAATGCTTCATCTTATGTCATTGTAAAAACTCTGGCCTGAGTCAAAGGTCGATTCTACTGGGCATTCTAGCCTTACTGAGGTGTTGCAGCAATAACACTACCTCTACCTTTGCCAATGGAAGGGCTAGAATTAGTGGTAACCTGTCTACTCGGTGGTAAATTCCTATTACCGCTCTGATTTCTAGGAAATATAGTTCCTCGCACTAAACCACTAGATTGCACCAACAAAGGACAATCTCTTTTTATGTGGCTAACTTCTCCATAATCATAACAAACAACCCGTTGACCTTTTTCTACATTCCCCTTCATGAAACTTGCCACAAGTCTGACATTGAGGTATGTGACTCTTCTCTAGTTATTCTGTAGCATACCTCCTCGAGCTTGCCTCTGGGTATTGGCAGAACTACTAACTGGCTGCCTTATAGAACTCTGACTTATCTGAGGTTGACTTACTTGATGCCTATAACTCATATAAGAACCTCGACCACTGCCTCTATAAACTGGTCTAAGTGGTAACGTGCTAATTCCTCTATTAACTAGTCTGTCTCTAAAATTTTAAGAGGAACTAGGAATAAACCTTTTATTATTCTATTCTTGCTCTGTCTTTTCTTTCCTTGCCTTCTCAAAAGTAAGCATCTTCTGAATTAGTTCCCAAAAGTTATTCCCTTCGTACCACACTATTTCTGTCTTAATGTAAGCTTTCAGCCCACTTCTGAACCTATCGTACTTGATTTCCTCTGAAGGCATAATTTCAGACACAAAGCGATAGAGATCCTCAAATTTATCTACATATTCTTTAACTGACAAAGTACCCTGAGTTAAATTGAAGAAGGCCTCCTACTTGACTTTCTTGTAGTTGTTAGTCAGATACTCCTTATGGAATTTCGTAAGGAACACATTCCATGTCAACCCCTCACCATATAAATGGTCAATTCTGGATAGCCAATCATTCACTAATCCCTTCACAAATTCGTGCACATTCTGCACTTTTTCAACCTCTGTCAATCCTAAAATCATATAAGCTTCCTCTAGCTTCTTCAACCATTCATCAGCTAGTCCACCATCTATAGATCCTTCAAAATCATATGCACCTAGTCTACGTGTACGATCCACAATCATCCAGGGATCTCGATACTATTCTCATGCAGTCATAGCAGCCATAAAAGCTTGGGTCATCAAGGCTCCCATACCAGCATCAGCCTAGAAAAGAGGTACTGGCTGCGCTAGTTGTGGTTCAGGTGGAACTGGTAGTGGATGTGCTGGAGGTACAGGAACAGGTTGTGGTAGTGGAGCTGCTGGATACGCTCCTAACACACCACCAGAGGTGGAATCCACATGTTCCCCTCCACTATGATTAGGAGGATTCCTATGATGTTAGCCAACATCAGCAATCCTAGCTATGCGGCCACAATTTCCATAGCCTCTACTACCTCTAGGTCTCAACGACATA
Organism: Macaranga tanarius; assembly: GCA_949673435.1. NCBI lineage: Eukaryota > Viridiplantae > Streptophyta > Magnoliopsida > Malpighiales > Euphorbiaceae > Macaranga > Macaranga tanarius. The sequence continues at coordinate 10,438 of CATIWO010177415.1, forward strand.
GTTCTATAAAAACACAATAGAATAAAGTCTTAGACTTAATAATTCTTCCTCAAAGATAAACACTTATGCAAATTGCTAAATCTAGGTAAGCTATTAAACTCAATCTCTTTTAACCTAACTCTTTACCCTAGGCTCTGATACCGAAAGATTGTTACACCCGCTCTGCTAGCTATTGAGCAGGTGCGACATGCTAAGCTGGCTAGTGCTACTAGTGATAGTAAGAATATACATCATCTTTTTATTGCAAATTTCTTAAACATCAAAGTAAACTCAAGATAATATTGCTATTATTATACATAATAATGTTCTTCTTTAAACATCTTTAAACCATAAATAACAATTCTAATATTTATATAACAAGTTTAACTTAAAGGTACTATAAAAAGTCCAGAGTCTGGATTTATTAGCTCAACCTCTTTTAGACACCTGGAAGGACATCAAAACAAGTCCTACAAGCTATTACTTCTGAGAATCCACAGAATCTGAAAATATTTTAAAAAAAGAGTGGTGAGTATAATAATACTCAGTGAGTGGTCTAAAAATTAAAGTATAATAATGTAAAATGACATAAAATGGGAACATTAGTTATTTGCTAAATAAATGTAAAGATATATTCAGAACTATATTGAAAATAGCCATTAAACTACTGAAATAACATAATGCCATACATTTTGCTATAAAAATGAATAAACATTATCAATCATTTTAATCCATACCCTCATTAAATGTGTAACCAAAGATTGTGCCAATACCATGGGAGACTTTGATGACCTAGCATCCCATGTGCATACATACTGCTATAATAATGCTAATCATACGCATGCGCAGAGCTGGCCCCCAAGGCCTAACCACCCGATTGTACGCCCCAAAGGCTATATGTACAACCAAATGCTGTCCCCAAGATAGTTGCTAGATAATATTGCTGAATAAATACCAGTCATCATGGTGCAATTTAAAGGATACAAATCATGAGTGTATAGATTTGCTTATAAATCAAACATTCGCATTTATCAAACTCCTAGTAAAACACAATAGCTGTATATTTAGCTGATACTAGTATCAAAACACTGCTGAGAATAATCATTTCATAGAATAATAATAATAAATGCATTCTTGCTTTCAAACATTTCAACTACATAAATAACAAATATATACTGCTACATGTTCCCAATTTCAGATATAAAAGCTAAATAACTTGTAAAACTACATTTGCAAGCTAATAGTCAACAAAAGACTATTTGTAAGGAAACATCATACTTAATTCATAGAAAATATTTTAATAACTTTACATACTTATACTTATATATATACTTAGTTTTAAAATAAACCTTATATATGTATAACCACTCTCTTGAGCTTACTGCGCCCAAACACTAGTTAGTTGGACCAAGCCTAGGCTCTACCACTACTACGAATTCTGATCCTATCATTCATAAGTAAAACCATAAGAATACAAGCTTAAATCTCAATTCTACTCAACTTAAGTTGATCTACGGCTAAAGGATATGGTTTAGGACCCAAAAAATGGTCTGAAAATTGTCAAAATAGGGATTTTAAGGTTTTAAAACCTACAGAGGTACCTCTTTTATGCACAGAGGTGTTGCCTCTGTGTAGAAGCATCGCCTCTATGTTCCAAAACTGTCCCTGCAGCCGAAAAATGACTATTTTTGTGAATTTTCATCAAAATTCAATACCAAATCAACCCCAAACAAGAAAAATACTTAAAAGGGTTTGTTTTAAACATAAAGAAAGCTTAAAACTTAACAAAAGATCAAATTATCAAAATTGAACAATTCAAATACTTAAAAGTTATATATGTATACTTACCAAAAATACTTAAATCTATAAGTTTGAATCTACTTCTAGAAGCTTGAATTGATTATTTATAATATGGAAATCAAAAGTATTGAGAGGAGAAGAAAGAAAAATGAAGAAAAAGAAATAGAAGAAAGAAAGAAATGGTTGACAGTGAAGAAGGAATAAGCAGATAAAGATGTTAAGTAAACTTCTTTTTTTAAGCAAATATCCACTTTGACCCTTCAAGTTAGTAAAATAATCATTTAAAGCCTTATAAAATTCTTTTAGTATGAAAAAGCCCTTAAAACTTATTTCTAATATAATCTAGTCCATAATTTTACCAAAAAGGTTAATTAGTCTCTAGGGCAGAATATTACAAGATGCCATCTGAAAACCTCTATGGGTGGACAACTTTTATGTACTATTGGCAGTGATGGGAATGAAAATATGTTTCCCCTTACAATGGCTATTGTTGACATTGAAGAAAAAATTTCTCGGAAATAGTTTTTACAACTACTATTTAAAGATTTTGGATCATCTGATAAAATAAAGTGGGTCTTTATATTGGACCAGCAGAAGGTAATGCAAGTGTTAGTATAGATGTGCCCTATGGCCATTCATGTGTATATAGACATTGTATATTTATCCCCATGGCAATGATATATTCATTAGGATCAAAGTGTTTGTTTATTTGAATATTTACCCTTAGTACAATGTTAGATAAGTTTATTATCAAGAGTTGATAATATGAGTGATAAACTTATTTAGTACTTGTACTATAAAAGTTCATAGTCGTAGGATTAATACATGGGTAGTATTAATCCATAGACTATCACCTCTATATATTTTCCTTTATCGGTATGTGATATAGATAGTGGGAGGTAGTGAGTCTCATACTACTTGATATAAGATATCAGAATAGATACGTGGATACTAATGTGATGGGTGGATCGAACTGTGACGTGAGATTTGTGATTGCATGGATATTCACTTAAGTTAACAATCACAATCTTGGGCATGATGGTGCATATGGTCCTTCGACCTGAGGCGACACGGTCATCCACATATGGTTCGTTAGAGTTTGTTACCGCTTACATACCTGTGCTAACCACGTGTGGGTATATAGCGTGTGGTGGCTTTAATTGGTTATATGTAGGGATGAGTGATCAGCCAAGATAGAATTCATTACCTGGAGTGAATCGGGATAAGATCCTATGCCATCTAAGTTATTCTTAATGAATAAGTACCTGGCCAGGTCAAACTTGACTTACCCGAAAAGAGTTTCGGTGCTATAAAATAGTTTCTAGTAGTAGTCGTGTTTTATCGAGAATTGAACTTAAGATGAGGTCATATGATTAAGGCAATTAGAGTTTGACTAAACCGTGACTCTAGCCAAAATTGGGATCTTGTAACGAAGGGATATTCTGTGCATGGTAATTGTGTTCTGTGGTTCATTTGGATCTACGTAAGGCATTCATTTCTAATTGGGTAGTCGTGATATCTATGTTAGGGGTCACTCATGACTTATGGGAACTAAATGTGAAAGATTGGGATTTCATATTTAGAATGGAAAGGTGTTTCCATAATATTAAGAGTTAATATTATTTTCCATTGCCATTTAGACTTGAACCTAGTAAGTCACACACACAAAAGTTGTGCCTTGGAAGATTTATATTAATTTGATTATTAATTAAATAGTTTAATTAATTAATGTTAGTATAGGTGATATGCCCTAGAGGAAATCATGAATTATGACATTGTATATTATCCCAAATGGCCATGTAATGTTCTTTTAAATAAAGTGTTTATTTATTTAAAGCATTACTCTATTAGCATTATGTTAAATAAATGTATTATCAAGAGTTGATAATATGAGGACACATTTATTTAGTACTTGTGCTATAAAAGTGTTCGTAGACAATAAATTAATATTTGGATGATATTAATGTGATTATTAATTAAAAAGTTTAATTAATTAATTAAATTAATTGAATTGGATTTGCGCGTATGCGGGGATCTAACATATCCCGAAATCTAAATTCAAAGGTTAGGACTTAAAGGAAATTAAATATTAATTTG
>CATIWO010177471.1:0-24038 GCA_949673435.1 Macaranga tanarius
AGGGAAAGAAAACTCCCCTAGCTAGTAGATGAATTTGAAATTTTGATTTTTTCTCCCCCACACTTAAAACTTGCAATGTCCTTATTGCTTGAAAATTGGTCCAAAATTCGTGTACGTAGTAGGAGAAGGTTATATGGGCGTGCCTGCCTTGCTTCTTTTTCTCTTGGTTCAAAAAGGATCTGACATGGCCATGCTGAATTTTGGCATGGACGTGCTTGATTTGTATTGCAGGTAGGGCATAAGCGGTTCTCTCCAAGAAACGTATACCTCAAATGTTGGGGTAAAAGTTTCAAGTCTATATTCGGTGGTTTTATGATTAATGGTGGTGTAGGTTCAGTGTTTGGTAATTGGGTTTGGGAAAAAGGATTTTGGTGTTTAAGGTATTCTTCATCTTGAGGGGTTTGTACCTGCATACACTTCTCAGTATACTCCAATTCATCACAATTTTCCAACCTCCTTCGTTGGACTTCACTCACACATTCATCCAAAATATCAACTCTAAAGCACAAATCATTATTAGAAGGGTGTTTCATACCATGATAGATGTTGAACTTACAACTCTGCTTACCTACTCTTAATGTCAACGTACCATCATAAACATCAATGACTGCATTAGTAGTATAGAGGAAAGGCATACCAAGGATCAATGGAACATCTTCATCTTCTTCAAAGTCGAGAACAATAAAGTCCATTAGAAAGATGAATTTTCCAGCCCTTACAAGCACATCTTCAACTATTCCTTCTAGTTCTTTTACTGTCTTATCTGCCAGTTGTAAATGGATGTTCGTTGGTTTTGCTTCTTCAAGTCCCAATTTCCTATAAATAGACAAAGGCATAAGGTTAATAGAAGCACCTGAATCACATAAAGACTTTTGAAATGATAAATTTCCAACTGAGCATGGAATAGTAAGACTCCCTGGTTGCTTCTGTTTTAGAGGAAGTTTATTAGAGATGATTGCTTCAAAATCTATAGTTCTTAAGATCCCTTCACAATGAATTAAAATTAGTGTGGACCTAGTTGTGTAATCAATCCTTTAAAATGGTCAATTGAGAATAAGGAACCCTAGCCTTTAAAAATTTGAATTGAATTTGTGTTTTTACTTTCCTTAATTTAGTGTTATTTCTTTGAAATTCCAAACTATATTTCGTTGTCTAAATAAATAAGCATTATGAGTATTACAGTATTCAACACCAAATCTCTATGGGATGATATCTTTATTTACTACTTGATACGATTCTGTACGCTTGCGGATTAGTACAAATCAGAAGATAAGACTACTTAAAAAGTACCAAGTAAGAAAGGTGAGCTAAAGATTGACCTTAAAACCTTACCTTTCCCACAAAGGTTCATAAGGTGCAATCTTGACAAGTAATTTGGTAAATTTCTTGATCATATGAAGGACATAACTATTACCATACCTTTTATGGATGCCATTAGATATATACCCTCTTAGAGTAAATTTTTGAAGGATATTATTAATCATAAGGGTAAGATTGAAGAATATGGGCTTGTTTCACTTATTAAAGAGTCTAAGGCAATGTTCACAAAGACTCCACCAAAACTCAAAAATCCAGGTTCTTTTACTATTCCTTGTAGAATTGGTGATATTGTATTTAATAAAGCTTTATATGATATAGGTTCAAGTGTGATTTTAATGCCTTATTCTATTTATGAGAAGATAGATGTAGGTGATTTGAAGCCTACTACCATATGTCTTTCTATGGCAGATAAATCTATTAAATATCCACTTGGTGTGCTTGAGAATGGTGGGTAAGTTTATTATTCCTACAGATTTTGTAGTGATGGATATGGAGGAGGACCCAGAAATTCCTATATTGTTGGGGAGGCCATTTTTAGTGACTGTGGGGTGGTTATTGATATGAAAAAAGGAAAAATTAAGATGGAAGTGAATGATGAGACCATAGTTTTTGATGTCTTCAAGATGATTAAGATAACACCACCTATTGAAGTTTGTAAAAGAATAAATTCACTTGATATAATTGATGAATGTGTAAATGATATTGTCCATGAGTGTGTAAGTCAAGACCCTTTGGCGATTTGTATATCACAAGGAGCTGATGAGAAATATTCCAACAAGGAGGTTATAACTTATGTAAGAATGTTGGAATCAACTCCATATACTTATCCTTATAGGCATCAAAGATATGAGCCACTAAGGAAGGAGGATGATCCTAAGCCTTCCTCACCAAATGAAGCACCCAATTTGGAGCTTAAGCCTTTGCCTTCCACTCTAAGGTACACATTTCCTAATTCTAAATCTCATTTTCCTTTTATTATCAATTCTTTATTACCAAATGATGAAGTAAATGCTTTGTGTGACATTTTGAATAAACATAAGGGTGTGATAGGATATTCAATTAATGACTTAAAAGGACTAAGCCCAACTATTTGCATGCATAGATTCCTTTTAGAGTATGATGCCAAACCTACTATGAAAGCTCAAAGGAGGCTAAATCCCACTCTTAAGGAAGTGGTTAGAAAGGAAGTGAATAAGTTACTTGACAATGGGATCATATATTCTATTAGTGATAGTAAATGGGTAAGCCCCGTTCAAGTTATTCTTAAAAAGGGTGGCTTGACCATTGTACAAAATGAATATAATGACTTAGTGCCTACTAGGACTATCATGGGTTGGCGTATGTGTATTGATTATAGGAAATTAAATAAAGCAACTAGGAAAGATCATATTCCATTGCCTTTCATTAATCAAGTCCTATAGAGATTAGCCAATTTTTCATATTTTTGTTATCTTGACGGGCTTAATGGCTTTTACAAAATTCCTATTCATCCAGAAGACCAAGTTAAGACCACTTTTACTTGTCCATATGGTACTTTTGCTTTTAGGCGTACGCCTTTTGGCTTATGCAATGCTCCCGTTAATTTCCAAAAATGCATGTTTTCAATATTTAGTGATTTAATAGATAATTGTGTAGAGGTTTTCATGGATGACTTTAGTGTTTATGTATCTAAATTTGCCAATTGTCTAGAAAATCTTTCTAAAGTCCTTGATAAGTGTAAGGAGCATGGTCTAGTACTTAATTAGGAGAAGTGACACTTTATGGCACAAGAAAGGATTATTCTTGGGCATTTGGTTTCACAAAGAGGTATTGAAGTTGATTGAGCAAAGATAGAAGTCATTGCTAATTTGTCACCTCCAAAGTGTGTTAAAGATATAAAGAGCTTTCTTAGACATGCGGGTTCATATAGAAGATTCATCTAGGATTTCTCCAAGATAACAACGCTATTATACAAACTACTTGCTAAGGAGGCTGTTCTCGAGTTTAATGATGCATGCATGGATGTATTTGGGACTTTGAAAAAGGCTTTTACTTCAGTACCAATTTTGCAACCACCTAATTGGGAGCAACCATTTGAGACCATATATGATGCAAGTAATTTTACGGTTGGGGCTGTTTTGGGGTAAAGAAAAGAAGGCAAGCCTTATGTGATTTATTATACTAGTAAACTACTTGATGATGCTTAAATAAATTATACCACCATGGAGAAAGAGTTGCTTGCTATTGTTTATGCATTTGACAAGTTTAGAGTATATCTTGTGGGATAAAAGGTCATTGTGTATTCCGACCATGCTGCCCTAAAGTATCTTCTAAGTAAGAAAGATGCAAAACTAAGGCTCTTAAGGTGGATTCTAATGCTTCAAGAGTTTGATTGGGAAGTGAGACATAAGAAAGGAAGTGAGAACCTTATTGTGGATCGCTGGTCAAGGCTAGGTCAAGGGGGATGGCACAAGCATGATGTCGGTGTGTCGATCAATAAGTCATTTCATGGTGAACATCTTTTTAATTTGGCTTCTAAGGAACTTCCATAGTTTGCAGATTTTGCAAACTACCTTGTGAGTGGTGTTCTTCCTTATAGGCTTAATTATAGGCAAAAGAAGAAATTTTTACATGATAGTAAGTTCTACTATTGGGAGGAACCATTGTTTTATAAAAGATATGGAGATGGTTTAATTAGAAGCTGTATTCCTTAAGATGAAGTCTAAGATGTTTTGAGACATTGTCATTCCTTGGATGTAGATGGACACTTTGGTGTATTAAAGACAGCTTCCAAGGTACTTTAATCTAGTTTTTAATGGCTTACTTTATTTAAGGATGCTAGAGATTTTATGCTTACATGTGATAGATGCCAAAGAATGGGTAATTTGTTTAGAAAACATGAGATGCCTTTGAAGGGAATTCTAAAAGTAGAGATTTTTGATGTTTGGGGCATTGACTTCATGGGTTCCTTTCCTAGTTCTTTGGACTACAAGTATATGTTGGTCATGGTTGCTTATGTCTCAAAGTGGGTAGAAGCAATAGTTACTATTACTAATGATGCAAAGGTTATCAAAAATATGCATAAGAAAATTATTTTTTTGAGGTTTGGCACTTCTAGGGCATTAATTAGTGATGGTAGTTCCCATTTTTATAATCATGTAATTGAGACTCTTTTGAAGAAATATGGAGTAACACAAAAAGTGGTTACTCCATATCACCCACAAACAAGTGGGCAAGTTGAGGTGAGTAATAGAGAAATTAAATAGATTTTAGAGAAAACGGTTTCCTCTTTAAGGAAAGATTGGGTATTGAAGTTAGAAGATGCCTTGTAGGCATATAGGTTAGCCTTTAAAACACCTATTGGCCTTACTCCTTACCAATTGATCTATAGGAAGTCTTATCACTTATCCGTGGAACTTGAGCATAAGGCATATTGGGCAACAAGGGCTTTGAACTTTGATTTGAAGAAAGCGAGTATGAAAAGGCTACTTCAACTCAATGAATTGGAGGAGCTAAGAATGAATGCTTATGAAAATGCAAAGTTGTATAAGAATTATAATAAATTGTGGCATAATAAGCATATAGTAAAGAAAGACTTTCATGAGGGAGACCTTATTCTACTTTATAACTTTAGATTGAAGTTGTTTCCCGGTAAATTAATGTCAAGATGGTCGGGTCCTTTCAAGGTTTTCAAAGTTCATTCTTTTGGAGCTATTGATATTGCTAATGATAAAGGAGATACCTTCAATGTCAATGGCCATCGTCTCAAGCCTTATTTGGTGGGTGAAACAATTGCTCCTAAAGAGTTAATCTCTCTCTCTACACCTTAGCCTCACAAAGGTATGGTCAAGCTATAGACCACTAAATGTAGCAAGGTATTACTTTCACGTTCTATTCTTTCTGTTTAATTCTTTTAGTTATTTTCTTTTCCTTTATGTCATTTTTCTTTTAATTGCAATTATTTTCACGACATTATAGTATTTTTTTTTAGTAATATTTATTCTATTATTATTATATTTTAAATATATTCTTATATTTTATTTCTTTCCTTTAAATTTTATGTCTTAGTTTTTCTTTATATTTCTATTATTCTTTTAAGTATACATATATTGTTTTTTCTTCCATTTATCATTTGTGGTTATAGTATTTAAACTAATGATTTAAAAAAAAATATTTATTTCGGCTTTATGCCGAGTCATGCCCCTGTGCCGACTTGTAACAGAGCCGGATGGTGCCGAGTCAGCACAGGTGTGCCGACTTGTGCCAAAGGCTTCACCAAGCCCGAGCGAACAAGTAGCTCTGTGTAGAGATGGAACATGGTGCCGACTCGTGCCACACCTTACACACACTCTTTTGATTTTTTATATTTTCTTATTTTTTTTTCTTTGTAATTTTATAAATTTTATTTTATTTCTTTTCTATTTATTTTTACTTCATTTCCTATTTTCTTTTGTCTTTTTGCATCTAACAATTTTTAAAATTTGAATTCTTTTTGAAAGGTAATGTCCTTTCTCACTAAAAGACACAACCTTTCACTCTTTTTCCTAACCTTTTGTCTTTTACTCTTTATAATTTCTTTGACTACTAATATTATATTCACTACATCCATCCTTTTTATTTCTTCTTCTTCTATTTAAAACACCATTTACGTTTTAAAATTTCTTTCACTCTACATTATTGCTTTTCTTTCCTTTTCTCTATACCACTCTTTACTCTCTTTACTTATTTCTATATTCTAAGGATTTCTTCTTCTTCTTCACTCATTTCTTTCTTTCCTTTTTACCATAGTCAAAATTTTTCTTCCCTATTTCTTTCTTTTTATTTTCTTTCCTATATTTTACTTTTATATTTTCTTTACATCAATTTCAAATGGGTAAGACCAAGGGTTCTTCATCTTCAAGGCCAAGGAGGGATGATCAAGAGGAGAATTTGTCACTCACTTATAAAGCTAAGTTTCCTATCCTTTCTCATGATGAAGGTGATATATTTACTAATTTAAAGTTTAGAGAAATTATTTCTTGCAAGTATATTCCTAATTCATTGCTTCAAGATGTTGGTATGCATGACTCATTTAATCAATTATTAACTAATTGTGGCCTTTCAAAATTTGTATCTATGCATGAACCCACATATGTTGAATTGATTACTGAATTTTACATATCCTTAGAAGTCAATCCTAATGATTTACATATCCTTGAGTTTAGGTTGTTAGGCAAAAATCACCAACTTACCTATTCTTACATGCAAAGAGTTTTTGGCTTTAAAAAGGATGGAATGTATAACATGCCTAAGTCATTTGATGTTGATGAATTTTGGACATTCTTGACCAATTTACCACCTCCCTTTCGACCAAAGAAAGAGAAAGCCATGTTTATCTAAGACTTGAAGTTTTGGCTATTGTATAAGGTTTTTCGTTGTGTTGTATTTCACAAGTCCGAATTTAATCGAGTTTTGGCTCAAGAAATATTTTTAATGTAGTGCATTCACAATAAAAAATAAGTATGTTGGATATATTAGATTTTTAATCAACTCCTCACTTGTGGTACACGTAAAGATGTTTTTTTTAACTCATGGTCATGTTACAATTATTACAAAAACTCTTAATGTCAATTTTAATGATCTTGATCGTGTTGTTGAGTGTTCATATTTCACTAAACAAGCCTTTATGAGAGGAGAAGTTATGGATGCTTCCTTTCGTTTCATTCCTGCACATACTAGGTCATATTGGAAAGGAATTCCACATCCACATGTTGCAGGTCCCCAAGATGATGAACAATATGTTGGAGTTGATGTACAAGAAGAGGAGCCAACTTTGGGAGATGAAGAGCAACAAGAAGAGGTACCCTAAAATGATGCACCTTTTCCTTCTTACCCTATGCAAAGAGGTGCTAGTAGCTCTTCTAGTCATGAATTGCCTATTTGGGAGAAAGTATTAGAGAACCAAAGAGAGATCCAATGCCAATTGAGTGGCATGGAGGTTTTAACCGCCAACTAGCTCATCGCCAAAGGAGGATGGAGTACAAGATGCAACAATACTTTGCACATTGTAGTCATACCATTGAGTCTTCTCCACCATCTCCTTCGGAGGATTGAGGGAGTTTTTTCTTTTTCCTACTTTTTCTTTTATGTTTCACATTGGGTACAATATGTATTTTAAGTATGGGGGAAGAGGATGATAGTAGTGAATTGGTAGAATTTAGTTAGTAGTTGTCATGCATGTTGCATGTTGTCATTTGTTTATACATGTGTGTCTACGCTTTATTTTGCATTATTTTATCTTTTCCACATCAATAAGTAGTTTTTTTTATAGTTCATTTTGATTATGCTTGAAGTTTTACTTTTATATCAGGTAATAATTTATTTTTTATGCTCAATTGGTAGAATTATAAAGTTTCATATCATATAAGTTTTAAGTTTTTCTTATTATCTCTTTTTATTATTTTCAAAATCTAGAGATTTTTTAGTCCATTTTCTAACTATGCTTAAAGTTAGGATGCTAAGGATTTAAGCTTATTTTCTTAAGACTTAGGTAGCTTTAGGAAAATTATAGCCATAATATGAAAGATTAGCATTTCAATAATGGATGAGGACACGAAAAAAAAGAGAAAAATAAAAAAAAAATAATTATTTAAAAAAAAAGAAGAAAAACATTTATGTTTGTTGATGTGATGCATCTTGAGTCGTAAGTTGTGTGCAAGTGAGTTTACTCCTTAATTGCATTCATTCGGAAAGAGTGTATGATATTACAAGTACAAAAAATGATGGGATGGAGCATAAAATGCACCCACTAGTGAAAAAAAAGATAAAAAAAAATATGTCTAAAAATACCATGAGAAATGTTAGTTTATACGTGTGCGTGATTCTTGTCCCAAAGGCTACTTGTTTTTAGAAATTCTAAGTTTGAAGATTGAATATTTTGGCTAGATAGCTTGGTTAGTACCTTGACTTTATATTCTTGATTTTGTTATTAATAGATTGAGATAATGTGTTAAACTTATTGCTTATATTATGAAACTTGTTTCCTTTACCATTGTTGAGCATTAAAAGTTAATTGTTAACTATCTTTTTCTTAAAAATTTATTTCATTGTTAGAATAAATTGTTGAGATGGCTATATTTATTTTGGACAGGGTCAAATTTTTGTTGTTTTCTTACTTAGATCTTTATTTATTGCTTGAAGGCAAGTAAGGTCTAAGTATAGGGGAATTTGATAGTAAGCAAAATAGTATAGTAATTTAGGATCATTTTGTTGAATTTTTAATTAGTTTGTATTTGCATTATGTTTAGTTATTATGTTATTATTGTTAGTTGTGTGCTTTTGTGTACTTTTAATGTTATTTGTGTGATTTATAAGTTCTTTTATGATAATCTCAAGCTTGAAGTTGCTTTGGAGTGCATTAGAATGAAGTTTGGTGTTCAAAAAGTCAAGGGAAGCAATTCAAGAGGCGTGCCAACTTATTTTAGGTGTGCCGACTTGTAACTGTCAGTGTCTGTGCCGACTCGCCCGCCGTGCCGACTCATCCCATGTGCTGGTGCCGACTCGAGCCAAGTGAAGAATCCTTGTGCTGACTCATTCCACTGTGCTGAGTCGTGACAGAGGGCGCCTGTGCCGACTCCCACTCGACTCGGCACAGTGGGCCGAGTGGTTTACAGACCCATTCTTCACACCCTTTCACAATTGACCCCTTTTTGAAAGTGTACGAGTTGGGATATTTGGGAGGCCTATAAATACATGTATTGACATCATTTTAGAGATATAGAGACATCAGAAAACATTTCGTAAAATATTCAAAGTATTAGTAATGTTTAGTATTTGTATTTAGTGCAATTTAAAGTTCAAGTGAAGATCATTTAAACAAGTTAAGGAATCTTCAAGAAGGCTATCTACGTTCAAGTTCTATCTTTCTCTCTATTAGTTCTTGATGTTTTATTTTCCTTCTTATTGTTGTTTAATTATGTTTAATATGTACCTTGGCTAAGCCATTGTTTGTTAGAATTGCAAGGAAGAATGAATTAATGAATTACATCTTTTATTTTATGTTATATGAATGATTTGATTTTAATTATGAGTTTGAATATGTTGTGTATGATTGGCCATTATATATGACTTGTTAATCAAAATGCATGCAATGGGAATTAGTACATTTTGGTAGAAACACAATTAGAATTAATTAAAAGTTATGAAATTGCTTGGAGACAAGGATATCTATTTAAAGGATTAAGGATTATAAACTTGGCATGGTAATTCAATGGATTTTATTTATCTCTATAATATCATGAGAGTGATTGTAGACTCTAAATGAAATTACCTTTAATTGACAATGAGAATTGTTCTTAAGGACTTTAGGTTTAAGTGACAATGAGAATTGCTTTTAGGACTTTATACCATATTTTTATAATCATTGCATGTAATCATTTGTTTATTTCTTTATAGTTCTTAATAAATTCCGAATTGTGGTTCTAATGAACCTTTAATTGAACTTGATATTATAATAATTAAATTAGTTAGTATAGTTAGTAATTTTTTAAAATAGTTAGAATAAATCAACATCTTCACCATTATTATTTTCCTATCCATCTAACTATCTATCCATTAATATAAAAGTACTCCAAATTTTCGAATGTTCGACACCCTACTTACTCTATATTTAGTCTTAGAGACTAGGGTATTATATTTGACTCACATCAAGGAACCATATAATTCGGTTAAATTAACAAAATGGTTCCAGAATCTCACCCAGACGATCACAAGGTGAGACTTTTAGAAGGATAAAAGGGGGTTCACTCCGGTGACACCCTACCTCGATCCTTTCGTACGTTATGTCGGATATAGACTTTACTGTTTGAGCCATGTCCTCTACCGGTATCCATACAAAATTCGATACCCAAAAATAGTGCTGGTGTGCTAGCACCTTTCTCACAATTTTCTCTCTGTATTCTTGCTTTTCTCTGAAATAACAAAAATATAAATGAATGGAATAGAAAAACCCTATAGAAATATATATATATATATATATATATATACACACACACACACACACACACATACATTAATTAGGATTTTACCAACCTGTTAATTACTAAAACAGTTTTTGGTATATTTTCACTTCCCTTTAAATGAATATTATTTACATATCAAAAATGATTTTTGATATATGTATACAATTGCTTTTTTAAAAGGACTTAATTGAAATTTAAATTTAATTATAGTAACTATTGCCATAAATAAATCATACACACATATACATACATACATATATATATATATATATACCCTGTAGGTTTACACAATGTTGGTAGTGAGTCTAAAAACTTATTTCTAGTCTACAAGTTATAAGTGGTCTCTAACAAGACATTATGACTACCTAAGTCATATGAAGGCCGCACAACATAGCCATAACATAATTGGCCTAGGGCACATTACTAACATAGAGCTTGACATAAATTGTGCCATAAACAATGGGGCTAAAAACCAACATTTGCTTTAAGAATAGAACATTGAGAATAATATTTAGAATTTAACATCCGAGCACAAAGAGAATTTTCATTTATGAGCAATGGCCTCACTTGTTTTAATGGAAGAGCAAGATTAAAGCTGTGAAGTTTTTTAAACCCCATACCATTATCTTTTTTTTTTTGAATTTGCTAATTGATCCCATTGTCCCTAATGAAGACTTCGCTTGTCAGGAGATGAACCCTACCAAAATTTACTAACAGGCATTTGAAGCTTAGAGTAAAGAGTTTGGGGTAGAGTAAAACAACTCATAATAAAGGTAGGAATAACTTGTATCACCGATTTTGTGAGGACTTCTTTGCCATACACTGAGAGGAGCTTCTTTTTCCATCCTTAAAGCTTTCTCTAAATTATTTCCTTTAAAATACTAAAAATCAGCCTTTTGGATTTACCCATAATTGTAGGTAGACCCAAATACTTAGGAAAATGGTCAACTTCTTTGATACCTATAATACTGCATATAGCTTACTAACGAGTAGCATCAACCCCATGGCTAAAAAGGACTTCAGATTTATCAAAATTAATTCACTGCATAAATGCTATTTCATGTACATGAAGTATAGTTCTAATTCTTGCACACTTAAACTATGCATGGCAACTAGAGGGGGAAGGGAAGGGAAGGTTTTTTAAAGGGAATGAAAGGGAAGGGAATAAAAATTATAGATGTTGTTGTATTTGGTAACTTAATAAGGGGAAAAGAAGGGGAAATAAAGAGAAATATTTAAAAAGAAAATATAATTTAAAATTATAATGTATTTTGGAGTAGAAATTTTTTACACCCCAATTTGGGGTGTAATCAATTTCCCCTCCTATAAGGGGAATGAAGGAGAATAATTCTCCTTCAATTCTCTTCCCCTTCAATTCCCCCCTCCTATCCAAATAACATAAATTTTGATTCCCTTTATGTTCCCTTCCCTTGCCTTTCTATTCTACTCCATCCATGCATAGAGTGGAACTGGGGCTTGCTTGCTTTTTGGCCTTTTACTAGCAGAGGCAGATAAAAATATATTTTTCTGTTATTAATTCAGTCGTAGATAAAAGAAATTACACACCCACTCCCATATATGTTCCCAGTGTTAATTGTTAATTTTTTATTTGACACTGTCTACAGAGAAAGGGCGCCCATCAACAAATCCTATATTAGTTGAAAAGGTATGCTTGCTTTTTGCTAATAATAAACTTCTGGTATATTGTCTATTTATTATGGATCTTTACTGCGTGTAAAAGTTTGTCCAGTGTTATTGAAGCCTTGGCAACCTGGTGTAACATTTAGTAGGATTCTTTTTACATTGCATTGTTTGCTTGCCACTATCAGTCACCATTAAGTAACCAGTGAAGAATAGAACTGAGTTGGATGCCACTATCAATAGGGGAGAATGCTTGTTACTATAAATCTATATAAGGTTTCGTTTTGATATCTGTAGTCACAGACTGGACCTTGTTAAGTATGGCTTTTTGATACAGTAACAATTAAACCTAAGTGCAAACTACACCAATATAATATTTTAAGAAAATAAGAACATAAAACCAATCAGTAGTAGCAACTCTTTAATCTCTGATAGCATTCAACAAGTGTTTTAAATATGATGGTAGCATCTCCTCTCTTTTAGTGGATAAATTTTATAATTTACTTTGTTCTTTCATCTGTGATACTGAGTTTTCTTTGTTTCTTTTCTTTCTCTTTCTTTGTTTCTCTCTCGCATTCTCTTCAATGATAAATAATTTCAGCTTGTTCATGGTCAGGTTGTGCATAACTTGATTTTTCACAGTTACCAATGTCTTTGATACTCTCATTGGTCTTATCAGCTTCTTCCATGAGAGAATAATGAATAATCTCAATATCTTTTGCATCGTTCTTTCTTATTTTCAGAATGGGTACTTTGATTCTTGAATTCCTTATTTTTCCTCTTTATTTCAATGTTCTTGACATGGAATTTATGTTTGACCTCATCATCATGTGCATCAGTTGATCTGTCATACCCCAATTTGGACATTGATTCTTGGAACTCTTGCTTCTTGTTGTCCTGATGCTTTTGCAGTTGATCTTCCTGGATTGGGCTTTCATCAATTAGAGCAATTTGAAAATTTTTCAGCATTGCTTTCATATCATTGATCAGTCCATTGCGAGATTTTGGCTTTTGTTCACTAGTATACATGTTCATCCATATATCTTGCATATGACAAGATTAACATAGGCATTATAAATCACAAATAGTCAATCATTCAGCACAATGCTCTGAGTGAAGTTTAAATAAAAAGGATTGTTAGCTGTAATTCTTAGCTAATTGAGGATAAATTTATGTTAAAAAAAAAGGATAAATCTGGAAGGGCTTGCCTCTGTGAGCTTGTGATGCACTGAACTATGAAATTTAGCAATTAGTGACTAATTTTGTGAATCACTACCTATATCTTTGATTCAGTAAAGTAAAAAAGGTGCAGAGAAATATGGTTTAGTTTCCTTGAGATGAGAGAGAAAACAAGAGAGGATAGAAAACCAGTAACTGGGCAAAAATGCCATTCATGAGTGAATTACTTCTGATAAACATATACGTAATAGTCGCAGGTCGAAGAAAATAATTAGATTTCACAGATATTCTAGAACCTGCTGGATTCTTATCTTGTTCTATTATTGTTAATAATCTTAAAAAAGAATTTTCTGATAAAAGCCTGACAGAAAGCAAATTGTAATTGATCCGAAACAAGACAATCTTCTATTAGATGTAAGAAAGCAAATCTACTTTTTTAAAATGGGAAGGGTAATGAACATGAAAACTTATTAGGAACGTTCATTTTTTTGAAATTAGTCATCACTAGTTTGGAAATATCTATTTCCTTGTCCAAATCATCAGTCATGTCCAGGATTTATCTCCCCCACTAAGAGTTAGAAACCTTCCGCTTGATTTAATCATGATCATGCCTAAATGCAAAATTTCGATGATGCTTTTGTTTTTTGATAGCATGAAATTGGGTTACTTGACCGTGTGAGCAAATTTTAACTCTTGAAATGGTACTGATAAAGCTTTACTGATGGCTGCTTCCTACCTCTGGCTGATTGTTTAGTCGACTAGTTATGTGGGCTTATGCTGATCATCAAGGTCTTGATTCTATTAAAGTTGGTACATAAGGATATCAAATGATGCTAGCTAATAATGGTCATTCTGGTTACAAAATGGTCTTCTGTGCCTGTCTTATGACCTAAAACATCCCTTCTTGTTAGGAGGGGAATGGAAGTTTCCAGAGCCAACTGGAAAAGAGGCAGAAGTTGGAAATGATGAAATCTTCAGATAAGCCAAGTGCTTCTGCTATAAATAGTAATGGTTCACAAAATTCCCCAGGTTCATATCCCTTCTATTAAATTCTATATTTGTTTTACTGTGCATCTTATAGTGATTATATTGTTAACAATCATGATATATCCGGATTATTTTTAAGCAAAATTAGTTATTTTTTTCACTGCACATGTAAGGCCATTATATTAAAGTGTTTCAATAGAAATGGGAATTATGGTGCATGCAATTGATATGATTGGGGTCCTAAATTTCATTGAAAGCTTGCTTGCACAGCAGCATATATAAATGGAATCAAACAAATAATTGAAAAAATTTGAACTAGGACCAGGATTTTTCTGTAAACTAGAGAGCATATTTATTGCAATTGGAGTTGGATTCGGAAATGTTGTCATCTTAATATAATGAAATAGGCCTTTTTCTCATTCTTCTAGAAACTTTTTAGCGGCAGTGGGTTGCCTCTCACTATTTTGTCAGCTTTCTTTTTTCAGATTTTGATTTGTTTGGAAATTTTTGATTCTTTAACTATGACAATTCTTAACAAAAAATATATAAGAGTGTGCTTGCCTCTTTACAGATAAGCAATCCACTCGAGATCCAACATCAAAGAAAGTCACTAATCGTGTTGTGCCTGCATATCGCAGGTATTTTTGTACTTCAGCATATTATGCCATAGCAATATTTCTCATATTTTCAAAGAAAATTACTAATTGTTTTGGCTTTAGCATGTGTTGGACACAAATTCTTTTTAACTGCTAAACAAAAATGCATTATCTAACATCTACATTTTCTAATGTTTTCCAATTCCATCACTGACTATGCTTCACTTATCCTGTCTAACAATGCTACTACACATGTTTTGCTATACGTCTCTTGATTGCTCCAATTTTCTTCTAGTTTTTCTTTGTTCACTTCAGAAAATAACTCTACTATGCTAACTAAAGCCAAAATGGTCATCATTAAACTGATTGTGAGCATCTTTCTAATATCCACCCTGTAGAGCATGGATATACTGTTAAAATCATCAGCAATACTTAAAGAAAATGAGGAAAGATTTGTAAAACTTTAATTTTAAAACCCCTATTGTTGAAACCCCATACTGATCTGAGTTCATCTCAAAAATAAACCCATTTCAACCACTTTGAATTGATGTTAGCCTTGGGAGAGCAATACGACAATACTTTGAAGGAGCAAGATGTGTCTTATTTTGCTTTATTAATTGTAGTGAATATAGAGAAAAGGAAATTAGAAAAGGGAATCCAGTTGGATACGAGTTGGCAGTTAAGGAGTTATATCTAATATGTGTTGGGTGGGCTTGATGGCAGCAAAAAATCCTATTTAAGTATTTGTTGGCGGGACATATCCATATTGTATGTCAGTTGTGTAATAATTTGGCACTAATTGGTTGACTTCTTATTTAATATTTGGGCAGGGCAAAAGTTAGGGGCGCCTTCCTGCAGGATACTGAAAATGACTAAGATAACTAGCAGCTAAGCTGACATTTTCTTTAAATGTTCCAGTTAGAATTGTAATTTTCATATAGAAACACTTGAAGAAATGAGCCATATTTAAAGAAAATGAATTGGGCATAGAATTTCAGGCTTTGGCCACAAATGTACATTTTGTTTCCTAGCTTTCATGAGGAAATGCAATTCAGGGATTTGTAAATATTTCTTCCATCAGTTGTTTTGACTTCAGACGTTTGGACGAACAAGTTTGTATAAACGATCTTCTCTATAAGCATTTCATCAAATTGCTCATAGAAATGGTATTTCGCAATGGATGCAAACACGTACACATGGGAATGGCCAGTTTTGCTTTTTTTTTTTTTTTTCCTTTTCTTTTCTTGTTATCCTTTGAGCAGGAACAAATTAAACATAAAAGATGGCAACAAATTATGGTGAAACAGTTGTGCAATTGCCATCAGCAACTCAATCTACTAGGTTGATGTTACAGGACATTGACAATCAGTGTCGTGACAACAAGTGGAAGTCTGCAAAACCATTTGTGCCTGCAAAACTATGTTTCCGTGGGATCTTTCATGTGGACATGCCCGTGTTAATTTTCTTTGCTCATGTCATTTCCTATTTGAAGCTTCTGGTAGTCCCGTTGAGAAAGTAATCCTATCCCTATTCAGAAGATGCATCCTCCGTGTTTCCTGTTTTTGTTTGTCTTTGTACCCCAGATAGGCCAGCAACTCGGGAAGAAACTGCAAAAATGATCACACAAGTTTGCGCAAGTCAGGATATAGCAATCAAAAAATTAATGAAGACAGTAAAATGCTTTTCCAACACAGTTCTGAAAAATCTAAGACGATGAGCTAAATACCAGCTTGAACCACTCCTACTCTCGGTACTGCTGCTGCTGCTGCTTCTTTTGTTCTTTCTACCGTCTCCTACAGTAAGGAACTTCTTTATCCTGCAGTGCTTATCGACATGATTGTCAGATCCATGCAAGGGTGGCTTTGGAGAAGCCTTTGAGCCATTTCCAATTTTTACTTTCGTCTTCCAACTAAGAGAACTGGGAATAAACAGCTTGATCATGAAAGTTTCTTTTTCCATACTTCCACTTCTTGACATCTGACCCGACCTGCCAGTACCCCTTATAATTTTGGTCTTCTGTTTCTTGATTTGAGTCTCAGCAGTGTTGAAATGAAAGCTTGTCCCTCCAGTTCCATTCTCTTCGTGCAACTGTTGCGGATCAAGCTGCTCATCAACGATATCCTTTAAAGAGAGTTCATAACTAGACTCTGGCATGTCATGAATCCTCTCCAAGAGCTCCTTCCTAGCTTCTGCAATAGCATGTGACCGTGATCTTGGGGATGTGTTACTGTAATGATGGTTGTAAGGGAGCAAACGGATGGTTTCATTGCTAACATTTCTTGATGTATTTGGTTTCCACAATTGTACAGTGTAGTCATCAAATTCTTCTTCAAAATTCCCTCGAAACATCGTTTTACCACAATCCTCATCACCCCAGAAATTGAACTCTTCATCTCCCTCAGTATCATAATTTCTAGTCATTTGGTTCATTGGATTGATAGAATACAAGTTGTCGCAGTGATGATAAGGAATGGCTCCTAATTAGAGGTTATACAAAGAAATGTTAGTTTGAAATCAGCTGCTCTATCAGTAACGTTTATTGTTTTTATATTTTGGAAGACAATTAGCCTTTTATCATTTTTCTCCGCACAGTCATCATTAAAACACTAAGTCAAAAGTCACTGCCGTCTTATATGGGGTGTCAAATAAACGGTTCAATCTTGTCATTTTTCTCCATATGTCTTCTTCAAACATTTCTTGAGAAATTTGATTTCTATATGCTTTCTTGTTATCCTCTCGTCTTTATTGGCCATCAATTTCAAATGCTTGTTTGTAAATTCATGGGCGGGTACATGCATTATTTTCTTAATCATGAACAAGTTATAATATATACGGGCTTCTCAGTCAAGTCGGTGAAAGAACGAAGATTTTGTGTATTGGATTGAACAATTGAACATCCGTTCTAGAATTCAACTCCTGCCGTGTGCCATGGGCACTGGATTATAGAGGATTAAAGACTTTGAACGATAGTACATGAAAGGCACATTTGAATGTGCCACACGTTTAGCTGTGCAGTGGCTAGTAGGTCCAAAATCTTTGTGAAGATTTTAAGTTTCATGGGTTGGCTTCATTTTCTGCCATCTTTTTTTCAATGATAGAGCAGTAACGTTAAACGTCGCAACCAAATTGTTGCAGTGTCTCAATCTCGACCATTTTGCCAACTTAAAATGTCAAAATTAGTATGCTCTCTTCCTCATGCATTGACTTCACTTCCAGTCCATTAAATACGTTGGACACATGCGAAACGCCAAGGGACTCAAAGAAACAGACACATGTTTGATTTGTAATTATGATAAATTGATTGCAGCATTATCATTTATATCATGGGGACGATTCTGATTAATGGACTGGCAAGATGCTCTGCCTCTTCTTTGAGACTTATAATTTGGACCCAACATTTTTTTAAAACTTCAAAATACATCATCATCTTCATCTGGAAAATAAGAGTTCATAGTGCAGGGTCGGTATCCATCTTCCTTCATGTGATCAACCAGTCTAGCAATCACTTCATTTATCTCTTCTATTTGATGGACCCTGTCTCTGGCTACAAATTCATGTCTTTCATTTCTCACCTCAATCCAACTTTGAGCTGCCTCTTTTGTCAAACCTCTTTCCCCCATAACCCTCCTCACTCGACGGGCTTCATTCCATCTATTAGCTGCAGCATATGTGTTTGACAACATAATGTATCTTGCAGCATTATTAGGTTCCAACTCAAACAGGGCTTCCGCTGCACGGCTAGCAAGATCCAAATTCCCATGGACACGACAAGCACCCAAGAGTGCACCCCACATACCAACATGAGTTGATCCATTTTGTGCTCTCTCAATTAAATCCATTGCTTCCTTCAGTCTGTTTTTCCTTCCCAATAGATCTACCAATATTGCATAGTGAACTGATTTCGGGGTTATGCCATAACACTTTTCCATTGTGTCTAGAATATGAAGACCTTCAGAAACTAGACCTGTGTGACTACAAGCGAATAATATTCCAAGAAATGTGACATGATTCGGTTTCTTGTTTGCTTTTATCATCTTCTTAAGAAGGTTTAGTGATTCCTCCGCATGCCCATTTTGAGCAAGACCTGTTATCAATGAATTCCAAGACACAATGTCCTTTTCTGGTATACCCTCAAACAATGTTTTCGATGATTTCATATCTCCACATTTGCAGTACATATCAATTAACGCATTAGATATGTACAAATTAAAGAAATCACTTTTACTGCTGCTTCTAATGATGCGTCCATGGATCTGTTTTCCTCTTGCAATAAGTGCTAAATCTGCGCAAGCACTCAAAACAGTAACAAAGGTAAAAGCAGTAGGAGGAACGCCCTCTTCCTGCATTCGTCTAAAAAGATGCAAAGCTTTATAACTATCCCCATTTTTTACAAACCCTGATATCAAACTAGTCCAAGAAATTGAGTTCTTCACTGGCATTTTCATAAAGATACGAAAAGCATCATCCACCCTAGAAGTGCTAGCATATGCTGCAACCATTGAAGTCCATGACACAACATCCTTTTCAAGCATTTGAATAAATATACAATAAGATGTATTGGGTTGACCACATTTTCCGTAGGCATCAATTAAAGCGTTGTAAACTATCATATTGAACTCCAAACCAATAAGTATTGCTGCTCCATGCACTTGACGTAACAAATTTAATGAGCCTAAGTGACCACAAGAACCAACTACACTAACCAATGTGAACTCGTCCAAACATAAATAACTATGATCTCTTTGAATCCTTTTAAAGACATGCATCGATTCCTCATGAAACCCATGACGAGACAAGCCTGAAATCAGTGAATTATAGCTAACAAGATTTGGTTCAGGCATTTTATCGAATAAGTGGCGAGCTTTATCAAAGAGACCTACTTGCGAATAAGCTGCAATCATAGTGTTCCAAGAACGATTGTTCTTAATGGGGACGTCATCAAAGGCTTTCTGGGCATTCTCAATGGCGTCACACTTGGAATACATGTCCATTAGACGGTTGAAGACAAAAGGGAAAAAGACGAGAGCTGTTTTGATGAGACGACAGTGAAGTGTCATGCCAAGCTTGAGGTTTCTGGTTGTGATGCATTTTGAAATGACGGATACGTGTTTATCAATATCTCGGTTTAAATACATAGGAATCGTGACGTTGGTGTTGGAGTTGATAATTACATAGAATATTAACGGAGGAATTAACAAGAGACTTGGTCATTAAGGCCATTCAATTGGGTTAAGTGCTCAAAGGCTCTGCAATCTTCATGACTGACGACAGATTTTAATTCTGTTGTCTTCCTGTTAGGCCCGTTCTACTTGATACCGATCAGTAGGGCTGGTAATTTGTTACACTAATCGTGACGCCAAGTTAAATGAGTTTGAATTTAGTATAAATATATTCAGATTCGTGTTTAAATGGATTGAACCTGTTTAAACGGGTTGAACCCGCTTAACCCATTTAAACACATATTAACACGTTTAATAGACAGATTAACATGTTATTATAATTAATTATGAATCTATTTAAACACGTATTAACATATATATATACACACTTTAATACAATTTAAATTATCAAATAAAATATTATACAATGCTAATTCAGTATTAAATAAATCCAATTAAATTATTAAATATAATAAAATTAAAATTTATGCTAGTATTATTAATTGTATTGTATATATATAATAGAATTATATATCTATAGTATAATTTAGTATTGTATATAATTTTGATATATACTAAAAAAATTATTAACAAAATTTATAGTGTAAATTATCATTTATATTAAATATTAGTACTAATTAAAGATAATTTTTTTTTTCCAAAAATTAAAGATAATTTAAATAATAAGTAGATGCTATACAATATTTAATTGAATATTATGCAAATAAGCACAATAAAAATACTCAAGTTATATAATTTAGTATCTATTAATATTAATACCAAAAAATTCATTAAAAGTAGGTAATTTTAATATAAATAATTAGATTTATCAAATATTAGTCTCGAATAAATACTATAATACTAAATTATTATTAAATATTAATTTAATATAAAATAAATATTATTTAAATATTTAAAAATATAAAATATTAATTACAATACAAAAACTACATAATTATATTTAAAAATATATATTTTTTGATATTTTGTATTATAAATATGTTAAAATGTATTAAATGTGTTAAAACGTGTTAAACTGTGTTAAACGTGTTAAAACGTATGTCTAAACACATTTAGACCTGTATAGGTTAAACGGATTACACGGGTCATGTCGTGTAACCTGTTACTTAAATGTATCCGTGTTTGAGTTTATAGTTTTGACACGATTAATTAAACGGTTCGTGTTCGGGTTGACCATTTCTGTGTTATAATTGTATCTTGACACGACCCGTTTACAACCCCGTTAACACGAATTGCTAGCCCTACCGATCAGTGCTGTATTTAACATTCCCAGATTTATTTAAACCAAACAAACTTCAAAATAAGAATTGATTGAGTTATAAATAATTTCACAAAATTAAAAATTTTAAAAATTTTCATTTAAATCAGCTATACTTATTTAAATTTAAAGGTGATAAATACATATATGGTATCTAAACTTTTCCCCTTTTTCTATTTTGGTGTTTGAACAATTTTTTTTTTTACAATTAGGTATTTGAACCTGTTTAAAAATTCTAAAATGATGTATTTAGCAGGTTTTATAAGTTACAGTGCCTATGTGTCATATTTTAAGCAGTAAATTGACTTAAATACATTTCTTTTATATTAAACTTTATTTTTTTTATTCTAATAATTTTTATTTATCAAACTAAACTAGAAAAATAATATATTATATATTATTTTTATTTTATTAGTTATAGTTGTTAAATTAAATTTTTTTATTTTTAATTATAATAAATAAAATTTCGTTTATATTTTATTTCAGTTAAATTGTATTTTTCTTTTCACCCTTTCAAATTTAATATTTATATTTTATTTTATTTTTCTGTAATATTTCAATTTTTTATTTTACTTTATTTTAATAATATTCAGTATATTTTTTTCAAATTTAATATATATGAGTGAAAAAAGAAATTTAAATTCAAAAAAATAAGAAATTGAAATCTAATATAAAAAGGGCATTTAAGATAAAATATATTGAATACTAGATTATAGTGGTTAAATCACAATAAATTAACTTAAATGCCCTTTTTTATATTAGATTTCAATTTCTTATTTTTTTGAATTTAAATTTCTTTTTTCACTCATATATATTAAATTTGAAAAAAATATATTGAGTATTATTAAAATAAGAAAAAATAAAAATAAAATTAAAATATGATCATAAAAAATAAAAATATTAAATTTGAAAGAGTGAAAAGAAAATATAATTTAAATAAAATAAAAAATAAATAAAATTTTATTTAGTGAATACAAATTTAATTTTACTAAAATCATGAATAAAAAATTAAATTCAGCCACTATAATTTGTAAACTAAAAATAAAAAATATAATTTAATGTTTCTATTTTTGTTTAATAAATAAAAAAAATATTTTTTTATTTCTGATAATTTTCTAAAAAATATTAGAATAAAAAAGAAAATAAAATTTTAATATAAAAGAAGGGTATTTAAGTCAATTTACTACTTAAAATAGGACATATAGATACTTTAACCTGTAAAACCTGCTAGAGACATTATTTTAGAAATTTTTAGCAGATTCAGATACCTATTGTAAAAAAAAATTATTCAAACACCAAAATAAAAAAAAAGCGAAAAAGTTTAGACACCATGTATATATTCCAATTTAAAAATAAATTGCATAAAATTTTATATAATTCAATTTATACTACAAAAGAGTAAGAGGAAATAGCATTTTCTTCTCTCTCATTCGAAAATAACAGTTTTACATTTCTCACTTTTAGCGCTTCCCTTAAATTTTTCATTATTATCTTAGTAAACAAAACATTTTATTTTCTATTTTATAAAAACTGATACTCTAATCTTTTTGTTTTAATAAAATAAAATACTTTATTTTTAATTTCTTTCCTTTATTTTAAATTTGAAATCACAAGTTTTGACCAAATTTTCAACAATTACAAATAATTCCACTAGCACTTCAAGATAAAAAAAAATTAATTTACAATTATGATAAATTTATTAATTTTCATCAGTTTTATCTATGTTTATTTTTTCATTTTGATTTCATTAAATTTACCTTCTTTTATAGTTATTGTTTTATATATTATTTTAATTTTATATAAACAATAATCTTAAATGGAATAAAAATTACTAAAATTAAGTAAAAATGAATGTAAAACAAGTTTATATGAAAATTTATGATTTTATAAGAATTAAAACTTAGTTTTTGAGTTAATGTATTGATAAAGATATATGTAAATGATTAAAGTTTAGTTTTAAATTTTAAAAGAGCACATTTGTCACACCCTCACTACTATTTACTCCATTAATAGATATAATTAAGGACTTAATGAAAATAAAAAAATCTCTGGTCATCAATATTACAAGAATTAAATACTAAACTTTAATGTTATTCAAAAGTTTACATGTCTATATACAACTCAATGTTGACACAATAATTCATAACAAATTATCACATCTCATTTCCTTAGATATTTCTAAAAAGAAAATTTTCGTCTTATCCATCCTCTTTTATTGTCGTGGTCCGCGGCACTATCATCTCTCGCTGCTGACTAAGCAGTAATCAATCACCTATCACTACTAGAAAACAGGTAATTACCGACGGATTCCCGACGAATTTCGTCATTAGCGACGGATTACCGACGGATTCTGATCCGTCGGCAAAATGCTCGTCCCTAATTTTTACTGATGGATTTTCAAAATCCGTCGGTAAATTAGCGACGGAATTGAATCCGTCGGTAATTATCGACGGAATTGAATCCGTCGGAAATTACCGACGGATTGTAGCCGTCGGTAATTACCGACGGATACTAGCCGTCGGTAATTCCGTCGCTAATAATATTAATTTTTTTTAAATTAAAAAATAGTAGTATATTATTTAATTAAAATAATAGTAGTATATTATTTATTAGATTTTGTATAAACATTAAATCAGTAGAAATTTTAATCGTATTAAAAAAAATACGAATAAATATATTTGAAACATAAAATAACATGACAATAAAATAATAATATAGAAATAAATGTATAAATTATCAATTATTTCACAAATATGTTACATAAACAGTGTCAAAACCTACTGGTCCCCTAAATCTGTAGTCTGATCTGGACCAGTATCACCCTCAGCATCTGAAAGAGGAGCTGGAGGTCGCATACCAGAAATGTGGGCCCACTTCGTCAAAGTCTCTAGCTCGCGCC